>JAYRBW010060821.1:0-10602 GCA_036023295.1 Invenusta paracnida | reverse complement strand
GTAGCTGGAGGGTGCTAGCTGCGGGACTATAGGGGGTCAATGTTGGTACCTCGTTCCTTGTAGCTGGAGGGTGCTATCTGCGGGACTATAGGGGGTCAGTGTTGGTACCTCGTTCCTTGTAGCTGGAAGGTGCTAGCGCCCGGACTATTTCTTGCTATTTTGGAAATTTATCGGGCTTACTATAATGGTTCCACGTTTACCTTTAATATAATCAAATTAGTTTTGAATTTTCATTAACATACTTATAGAAGGTGTTTTCTCTCGTTGTCAGGTGGAAGAAGAAGCGGTTGTTCGGAGCCTACTGATCGCGACACAGAGTCAATGTCCTCTCTTCATCACCCGCGTTCACAGTGAAGCTGCCGTTGATCGGATCGCTGAGGCCCGACGACAAGGTCAAACGGTTTTCGGTCAGACAACACCTGCTGCTCTGGCCGTCTCCGGCACTGTCTATGAGCACACTAGCTGGCACCATGCAGCCGGACACGTCTGTTCCCCACCACTTCGCTCCCAGGCCTCCACAATACCCGCTCTCAAAGCCTCCCTCGCGTCCGGGGACCTCGAGTGTCTTGGCTCGGCGCACTGTGTCTTCAACTCCAACGCCAAGGCGATAGGGAAGGACGACTTCCGGAACATCCCGGAAGGTGTCAACGGCATTGAGGAGCGTATGATGGTAACCTGGGAGAAATCCGTCTGTTCTGGGGACATGGATCCCTGTCGATTTGTGGCAGTGACGAGTACCAATGCCGCCAAACTCTTCAATGTCTACCCTCAAAAGGGTCGCGTTGGGGTTGGCTCCGACGCTGACCTGGTCCTCTGGAATCGGGACACAAGCCGCGTTCTCTCGGTCAAGGGTCAGAAGTCCAAGGTGGACTTCAATATCTTTGAAGGTCTTCAGTGTCATGGCTGCCCAGATGTTGTCCTGGTGCATGGAAATGTGGCTTTCAAGGAGGGGGCGGTTACATCGCCGAAGGGAGCTGGTCATTTTGTTACAATCGCTCCTAATGGACATTATACTCACGGAAAACTAAAAACAAAGCAACTGGTAATCTTCATTATTTATAACACAATTTCGCACAACGCATATATATTTACGTGTTTTTAACTAGATTTCTTTATTTAATTAATCCATTTTTCTGTTTGATCGGAACCCTGCTTTTATGCAACGTTTAATTTGAAGCGTGATCTGAAATAACACAAGTCTGTCAAGTAATTATTAAGACTGAGCAAGTCCGAAAATCAATTTTCCACACTTTATAAAACACTTCTTGAGTTTTTTTAACCTTTCTGTGCATGATCCACTATAGTTCTATTTTTCAGAGAATTCCAAGTGCGCTTTTAAAACTTTACGCATATTAAGTTTTAAGAGCACACAGAAGAAAAAATTATTAAGATCGAATACGGATACATATTTTATATTTCGTAATCGTTGGATATTTTTATCAATATACACACTTCCATTAAATGTACGTTTTTTAATTCATTACTGTTATTATACCCGCCACACTAAATTATTGCAAAGGCAAAGTACATTAATAGGCTCCTATTTAAAGATTCGAGAAATGGTTCCTTTTATCCTCAGTTTTCAATTAGCTGCTTGGCTGTTTATAGTGATTTAAGAATAATAGCGGAAATATTGATTAAATAAATGCAAACAACTTCTCAAATGAATTTATGCACTTCTATCCAACTTATTCCTATTCCATCTATTATGAAATGATACAACGGAACTTTGAGCCATTATAATCATAGCAAAACTATTCGTGCTCCCAATCTGTTTGCTTAATATTAACATCTATACTTATTGTGTATTAATAGCATGCCCGGAATAATTCCAGAAAATCGAACAACATTTAAACATGTATTCTATTACTGTTGACGGTCTAATCTTCTGTTCCGTACATAGTCACATATAATTAGAAGACTAAAAATGTCCGCCATTAAATTAAAGATGTGGCACATTTGTCTTCAAGTTTACATATTTACGAACAAATAATTATAAAATTATTTCTAAGTTATTAATAAATATTTGCAAGCTAATACCTTATTAATATATTAAGCTTCATTAGGACATTGCATGGCACACATTCTATTGCCTAAATATATATAATTCACTAAATTTCGGAATTTAAATTGGATAATGGTAATATATTGCCAGCTCGACTTCATGGTATCACCAAATTCTTCCTATTACTACTTTCCAGAATTCCTTGATAAAACCGATTGTCCGGGAGGAATATTCTGGCCCAGTTGTGGACCTTTCGAAAGAGGGGAAGTTGGACCGGGAGACTGTAAATCCCATCACTGCGGGCAAGGAGTTCTACATGGAGGCTTCTCCTGAACCCGTTTTGGCTGCAGGTAATTTGAGAGTTCACTTCTTATTGGTACCACAACTTATCTCTTGATGGTAGGGTGAATAATATATATAGAGAGATAGGAGAGAAATTTTATTAAGACTAAATGTCAATAAGCTTTTATGATTACATAAAGGAGATAGGTAACAGATATGTATGATATAAAATGGGTAGGAGAATAAAAGATTGTCAGTGGCGGGAGATGTCTCTTATGAATGTTCACACTAGACTGGGATCTTGTAAAGACTCGAAAACTGGATGCTTCTTTGACTGCAGGCTCCCTGTAGTGGTAGAAGTAGGTGATGAAGCGGATTATCGTTTTTTGACATTTTGTGGAGGTGTGCCAAAGTGAGGGAAGTAAGGTGATTGGTGATCGGGATCATGTTAGTTTGTCGAAAGTGTCAGAGTAGGGAAGATCGTGGAAGATGATACGGAGCGTTCGACCGTTCGATAATTATCTGAAGGAATACCATGCTGGAGCAGCATATTCAAAAATGCTTTTAATGAAGCTGTGATAAATCTAGAGTAAGCCCTTTGTGTCACCCAGAGAGATGGAATTACACTATACATATGATATACCTAGAGCGGCAGTAGTCAATAGCTGACAAAGTGTTAACAAAATGGACTTGGTGACTATGTTAAAGGCAGCGAACATAGGAAGTATTCAGAATTCAATTTTCAAAATTCCAAATTCAGTTTCATGTTATTTTGTGCAGAATCACATCATTTTGTTTACAAATAATATAACATTATGTTTGGAAGTTTTTAAAAGAGCCAACCTTATTTTTTTTCGTTTTTCACGGCGATTCTAACAATATAAATTTCGTTCTTCACAAACATATAGTTAGCTGTCTATTTTACTCTAAAATGAGCTATTTATAACTTGTTAAATAGGAAAATATATTTTCCTGCCAGCCAAGCGAGGTTCCGAATTGGTTCCCCTGTTTTTTGTTTACTTCACATCTAGGTCATTAAAGTATAATTCAATATCTTTGGTGTCACCTCCATGTCGGCTGAAGATGCGTAGGCCGAACATTTTTTAGTTGGCTTTCCTGCGACAGTTGAGGATATGCTCTCGGAAGTTGAGGTGATTGTCAACTGTGATTGGTGGAAACTGGACTCACGTTGTGGTTCCGATGTATGCAAAATATGTAGGCATAGTTGCGGCAAGTACCGTTGCTCGTTGTCTAGATTTCTCTAGGTTCCTCCGTGGATGGATTACCGAGGTCAGCGACTTGAATAAGTTCCGTTTCTTACAATCCATATTCGTCAACAAGCAGCTTATTGAAATGGGACGTTTAGCCGGAAAACTTAGCATTAACTCTTCATTCGCTTGATTTAAATTAAAGGCTGGATTTTCTTCATTGATATCTGTGATTTCGGCTACATAAATATGCATAAATAACTATTTTCTTAGTATATTATGGAATTCAGTGTCTCATTCTATGTCATTACGATAAATTAATTGTTTAAGCATATTTTGTCTGCTATTGCAAATACTTGAAGTTGATTCAATTACAGTTTCTTTTTTACTAAAATTTTATTATAATTGCTGTGCGAATGATACAGTTTATAATTATTCTATGATAATAGATGTATATTTAAGTCAATAAACTAAATATCTAATTTTCATACTGATATAAAAATAAATAGTAAATGTGCTCAAATATATTTAATCATTTTTGTTAAAAAATTCGAATCGTTAAATGCATATATGTGTGCATAGTGTTGTAATTCATAATATTGTACAATATGTAGATACTTCATAGGTGTAGCCAAAGAGTAGTACAAATATATATAAATTATATTATGAATATAGTAAATATTGTTTATATTCTCAAAGTATAAATAAATGACAGTTTAATTTATATTTTCAAGCGGAATAATTTCCTACCCACTTTTTAAAATCGAGAATGAATTGTCAATGCGTCATCACACAATGGAAACGATTGCTAAAGATGATTTATAGGGCGTCCATTTTGATCACATTTCCAGTGACTATTATATTTGATTATACATATATTATTTTTATAAACGCAATAGTCATTTTTGTCGGAATAAATAAAATCAATATACAGCCGTAGGTTTAGGGTTTTCTGATAGTTGATCCGTTGTGACTCAACATTCATAATTATTAGTGTTTGAAGAATGCAGTATATTGTGCTCTTGGTTGGTTAACTTTTATTTATTTCAGACATCACCGCAATATCACTAAAGCTTGTAAGTCACAAGTAAGAAAAGTAGATCAATGAATTAACTATACGAGGGTTAGGCTTATATATACTATATACCTACATAGAGTGAATAAATAATTAAGCTTTCTCAATTCTGATCAAATAACTTGATTGATTTAATTTTTATGAATGACTATTAATACGTCATGAAGAATATCTGTTGCACAACAATTTATATTTCTCTTATTTTTCAAAGGGGAGAGAAAACCTCTTCGCACGTCGGTTAAGACGCATCATCCTCCAGGGGGATCATCCACTGGCTTCTGGTGATTTAGGTGGTCGTCGACATCTCCATTATTGAATCTCTGCAATCTAAATATACTGTTGTATTTATGTCTTTATTTCACTTCATTTCTTTAAATATTATTTTGTTATCAGCTACTATTACAATGCCAATACATTTATATATTATGTTATCCATATTATAATTTGTGTGTGTGATAAAAATATATTTATATTATTTACATTTTTTACCAATTTAAATTAGAAACTGTTCGATTTAAACATTTTCTTCTATAGAAAAGGCGTGTATACAGCCATTTCGTAAGCATGCTACACATATATAAGGATAAATAGAATTCCATTAGTTGTATAGCGACTAATATGTCTGCCAAGTAATATTGGATAATAGTTGTGAAATATGTAATCGCACTCTAAAATTCATACTTGTACGTTAATTATGATTAATATTATGGCCAGGGATGTAATTTTTCCGTTTTTAGATGGAAATCTGTTTTTTAGAACATTTTTCATATGATTTTCAAATAATCGTTCTGAAAATACTGCAATTTACAATAATAGTTACTACCGTTTTCTACTTCTACTACTGGGTGTTTTAGACTCATGAGAAAAATGCTAAGGTCTGCGCCAGTCTATATAATGTTTGTGCCTGAAATTATGCATATACAATTATAGAGTGAATCGTCTAGTAATAATTACTTATTTGTACCATCATATATTATAATATAGCAAAACGAATGGGGAATTCACAAATCTATTACCTATATATTTTGTGATGTTCTGAAACCGAGTTTTTCGAGACTGAGATTAATTTGGAGATTCCAAGAATTTATTTTCAGAAACAAATCTCACACAATTGGTGCTCGAAGGATATAAAATCTCAAGATCTGGCTATCGAGACTTTAGTTCAATTACTAGTTTTATTTCGAAATGCAATTCTTTAAATTTGAATAAAAATTTCAAATTTGAGAAGTTAAAATATTATTAATTCTCTAAACTATGTATACCGTAATTAAGGTATACACTTATATAGATATCATAAATATATTGTTATGTTTATATGTTTATGTATTTCATGTTATATATTATATATATATATATATATACTGTTTATAAACAACAAAACGTAAATACATTTAAAGGAATTCTTTATTGATATATAACATGAGGTTGCTCTCTTGTGGCTGTCAATTTCGTAAGATCACAAAGATAGACTCTGTACCGTGTCTCTCAAGATTAGCTATAGAATAGGTATCGTTTCGATCAATCTGTAGAATAATTTGTAATATCCCCCAGACTTCAGAACCGGTCCACTCTATTAATAGTCCATAGTACTTGAGATCGTCTTACTCAATTGTGTGCGTTTCAGAAACTGACTGTACAATTCTTAGCTATATAGCTGTTATATAGCCACATCGCATACATATAATTCGCCACTTTTGACATGATTTTTCATGCATGATCTCTTGCAACATGAGTATAGGGGATGAAACTTTTTCAATTCCATAAAAGAATAGAGACTACGCTATATCTTCTGTTTTTTCCTTTATAATAAATCCTTTACGATAAATATATATTGAAATGAGAAGAAACGTATGTAGGAATAGAAGTTTAAACAAATTTCTACATGTTTAGATGTACGAAAACACGCATGAAGAAATGCACAAACAGTTGTCTATTTGGGACTCATGGGGTCGTTACTCGAAGCTATCATTATTATAATCATAAACATATAACCAAGACTACTATAATAATTTGTTTCAGTAGAAATTCCCTGCACATAACTTAACTGGGTGATAATATTTGTTTCAGATTGCGTAACTTGAAACTATCTTACCTCGTATCATACAATTTTCTGTGCGATACGAGGTCACATCCTTTGTTTCCATTGTTCTGACGTCTTCTAATTATGTGCGTCCTCTAATATATTGTCTTCTAACAATATATACATACTAATTTTGGTTAATATATTAATATTTGTGCATCATTTACACGTTTGATTTATAGTATAATTATTTCCTGTTTTGTCTTATTTTATAGGAAGTGAATATTTTTTTAATTTAAATATAAATACGTTTAAATTATCTAATGTTAATAAAAAATCTATGTTTTATCTATTTATTTTATTAGAAAAAATTCTATTATGAAAGCAGGATGTTTTTCATTTAAAAAAATATTTTGCTTCAAAATTTAATATCAAAATTTATTGTATTTACTCATTTTAGAAAACTGTAGGATAGTTAAATTATAATATCAAACTATAATTTAAACTTTATAATTAACATAAATTATACATTATTCGTAATTATTAATATAACGTTAATAATGTCCAAGTAACTTAATTAAAATATAATGTATCGATAACTACAATTTTGATAAATATTAACTTATAGAACATATAAGTAGAATATGAAATTGAGAAACTGAATAGTTTTCTTCAGATATGATAGGGTAGGGCAGTCATAAATATTACACATCGGGATGTTGTATTTTAAAATTCAACTTATACTTATAATAGTTTTGAGTTACACAATTTCCAAGAATCGTGATATATTTTTTTTATATTATCTCTGGAAGATAATATAGTGCCGAATAATAAAACTGTATTATCTCACACTGACATGCTTATGATACTTTTGGGAAACGACCCCCCCAGTGTTACACATTTCATTCTGTCTTCAAAAACTTTTATATTAAAATATAGAATTTTCCAGAATATGCAATAAACAGAGATATTATAACTTACTGTTGTAGTTTCCAAATTAAACTTTTCAACATTGAATTAAATGTCTAAACACACATTAAACATCAACACTTTTGCACAATTCCGCAATCTAGGTGTTTTACTATACTGAAAATTACTAAGGCTACCGATACTTTTAAAGCGCCATATTTTAAATGGTTTCATAGAATTTTGCTATCTTTTGTTTGACATTGCTATTGGAAATCTAAATTAGCTCAAACTGATTTCTTGAAAGCAAATTATGCCAACAAACAGTAGGTCACAACGTCCTAAAAGTTGTTGCAAACGGTTTTGCATATGTTGTGGAGAAGTAGCTAAATGGACCCCTGTTGTATTAATATCTGCAATTATTGCATGGTCATATTATGCTTATGTTGTAGCAATGTGTATATGTAAGTAAACTCTTTTTACTATATTTAAGACATTTTGTGAATTGGTTTATTATTTTCTGAGATTTTACATATTTTTTAAATATTAAAATGAGTTAGTTTGTAAATATAATCCTAGAGGCCAGACATAATGCCATAATTGTTATCCTATCAAGTCCAAGACAAATCTCATTAATGGCATCCTCATGACATGTTAACTTGATGGCATTAACTTGTTGGACCTCTGGTCACTTGTCATCCATTCAAATCATTCTTAAATAATGATGAATAATAATTTCAATGTGCTAAAATATAATAAAAATCATAATTATAAAGAAATTAGACATGTATATTATTATTAAGGAAAAATTTATTTGTCGAGAATCTCAATCAATAAACAAAAACACTATTCATTGAGAATCAATTCTTGTTGAATAAAAAATACCTTTATTTCATCGAAAAGGTATATAAAGTATATATAAAGAAAATATATTGTATATATTATTATTATACGTTGCGATTAACAAATATAATATTGCTGAATTTATCAAAACTATCCTATCTGCATTTTTTGAAATGTTGTGAAATCGCATTTAAAGAAATTTATAAGTTGATTATAAGTAATTCATATGTAGATAGGATAGTTTAGAACAAATATATCCTCTTTATTAATAATCACAATTGATAAAATATTTTATCAGAACATGCACTAGTGGTACATAAGTACAATAGAATCTTCAGTGTAGATAAGATAGTTTTGCAGATGGGATAGTTTCGATGAATTACAGCGATATATTGATCACAATACTTATAAATTTGTTATCTATCAACTCATATTTGATGTATTAAGTCAAATTTAATTGTGATATTTATAAGTTTGGCTGACCATAATAAAATATCAGACCATGTCGTAATGAATCAAGTACATCTAAACTTTTGTGGTGCCTAATATTTTAAATTATAAATTAGAATTATTTTATTCTACTCAAATGAAATAATATGTCTCGCGCATCATATTAATCTTTACGTTTACATAATATAACTAAAAAGTGTCATGTCTTGTATTTTTTTAATATATTGGTTTTACGTAAATAGGATTAGTTATCGATTTATCAAAAGCTTCTTATGATTTATAGTTTCTTGCTTGACTGCATTTAATAACTAAATAATTACTCAAAATGTTATTTGAATTAATTGAATTAGTAAAATGTTTTTATTTTAGGTAATTGTAATTCACAATATTTGTTTACGTTACATAACTAACTTTCATGTATTGTTGTTAATAAGTGTTTTACATTACATTACAGTTCTACTTTACTTTTTTAGCTTACACTACAAAGGACACTTATTTACATAGTAATAATAATATTGTGCATATTTTTTCCAGTTGTAGAAGCCGTTTTGCCTGCAGAAGAAGTACCACATGTACAGAACAGTCCTCAAGTTTCTCCGCACCATTTTGGTAGGCATTTCTTTACATGGATTATATATATGTTCTCATTTAAGAATAACAATACAATTATGAAAAAACAATTATATTTATAACTGCGAAGCGTATAACTTTTGTTATACGTATTTTTGCCAAGAGTATAATCGACTGATTGTTCCCCTTTAATTTGATAATTAATCAATTCTGGATACTTAATTTTATGGATTAGTCTTTGCACTTTAATAAAATAATATTTCAATATTTTTTAGAATATTTTAATATTATTGTAACAAATTTCAATTCTAACTGTTTTAATGTATTATTAAATAGGCGACTTTAGATAGTTTCCATTTTTAATATTCTTAATGGTTAGCTATTTTTTCTTACTATTATTGTAGGCTTCCTATGAGGCAGTATTTCTATTATATTAGTGATTTGAGTTTCACGTATTTTAACTTTTTAGTTGCAGAACCTGTGATTCCGGAAGAAATTCCACAACCACATAGTCACCCTGTTGTTCAGCCACCCCAACATTTTGGTAAGATCCTGTTTTTTGGGATTGTGTATACTACGAGTACACTATGCTCAAAATAAAAATTTTAGACTAAATTTTGCCATTAATTTAATCATAGTTTAGTTATACAAACAGTAACAGGTAATATTAACTTTATGACATACTAAATTCTTAGCTTAGTATTGTGAAATGGATATAAAAGAGTAAATATTTACTCAAAACTTGGAAACTAATACTTCTCAATATAATTTGAAATTTAAGAACTCGTCAATTCAACTTTAAGGATTTTTCTGGTATTGATAAATCTTTTCAATTCAACTTTTCGCATCTATATATTTTTCTCTAGGCTAACATTGCAGCTTTGATACATTAAAGTATTAAATTGACATTTCAATATCCTTAATTGTTTAATCGTTTGATTTATGTGCATTAAAAATGTATTACATTTTCATTTTAATATCCATTACTTTATTTACAAATTAGTGTATGAATCAATTTATTTTTAGCATATTTCATGTTTGATATAATCCGAGTTTGGTTTTATTCTAATGGTACAGCTACCGGGAATGTCGTCATTTTGAAAATTTGTTTTATGAGTTTTTGAAAATTTTGTTTCCTGTTCAACTAAAAACGTAACTTCTGTAAAGCTATATACTACTCAATTGTAGAGTTAATGAATGGTGTGATAGAACATGAGCAACAACATAGAGTGCACATAGAGAA
>JAYRBW010060820.1:0-31113 GCA_036023295.1 Invenusta paracnida | reverse complement strand
ATTGTGTACGTCGATTGTATACGTCAATTGTGTACGTCAATTGTGTACTTCAATTGTATACGTCAATTGTGTACGTCGATTGTATACGTCAATTGTGTACGTCAATTGTGTACTTCAATTGTATACGTCAATTGTGTACGTCAATTGTGTACGTCGATTGTGTATGTCGATTATGTACGTCGATTGTGTACGTCAATTGTGTACGTCGATTGTATACGTCAATTGTGTACGTCAATTGTGTACGTCAATTGTGTACGTCGATTGTTTACGTCGATTGTGTACGTCAATTGTGTATGTCAATTGTATACGTCAATTGTATACGTCAATTGCATACGCCAATTGTATATGTCAATTGTATATGTCAATTGTGTACGTCAATTGTGTACGTCAATTGTGTACGTCGATTGTACTTCAATTTTCACACAAAAATCTACTTATAACTCTTTTTAAATAATCGAATTTTGCACTAAAAATTTAATGCCTAGAATTATTGAATATACGATCAATAATGTGTATTATAGTACACACATTATTGGTTGTATATTCACAAGATTTATAATATTCTATATCTCTAACACGCTCAAAATAAACCATAGTAAGTTTAAATAGTTAGATATTTATTGTATTTCATAAAATCACTCGATGACAAACTTTTTAATGAGTTTTTGTATAAAATGATTGCATTTAAGATTTGATAATATAGTCAGTTCAAAATGTTGGTGAAATTATTTAGCCTTATTAAATAATATCCTATATAGTTTACTATTGAAACACTGATATGTAATTAATTTTAAACAGGGTTGCATCTAACGAAAAAATGATAATACATAAGTAATAACACTTTTCATTTTTGCTGAAGCAATCTTCGACAGTCATGGAACCAATGTTTAAGAGTGTGAGGGGTGTCGGTACAGTGGGGACAATATAGGTTTTCTGAGGGATCGATAATAAAACCATAGATCTTATATTTTTTACAGTGGTGAGAACGAATTTGAGCATGGGATGAAGAATTTTCTTTTGCTGAACGTCGGAGAGGGACTCTGTTATTTAAGATGTTGGATATCATGCTTCCAATTTGTGCGCTTCAGTCTAAGTTGTTGGTTGTTACCCATCGAGGATGACCAGGCTTCCAAAAATGGAAGTCTAAGAGCCTTTCGTAGGCCTAAACTCATTGATGTCTGCTATGCGTGGCATAGGAAAACATAATATCTGATTATAATATTCGAGCTTCGACTGGTGTAGTTTTTAAATAATTGTTGAAGTGCCTAGAACCGCATTATTGGTGATGATGCTACATACAATATATGCATTATTATGCCAGCACAGGGTTTAAAATATTTTCAATTTCGTGTAATAATGTCACTAAGGACAATAGTTGTATTTCGTTGTGGTTTTAAGTGTTATATTTAGCGCTGAGAGTATTATTTGATTAGTTTGCGTTGATAAAGATTAGTTTTCTTTTAATTAAATGCAAAAAAAAAGAGGGAAATCAGAACTGAAGACATATTTTAAATCTAAATAATTAATTTAATTTAATTAAAACGTTATTGGTTAACTGAATATTAATAAATATTTACCTATAATTGGTTCACCTCTAAATGTGTTACTTTATTATCTAATATATTACTGGTGATCTATAACATTCTTTATCAGGTTTTTTTACATTAATGATAGTAGAAATTGAATAATGACAAACCTGTTTATAATTATATACTCTACGCTTAGTCTATAATATGCATTTTAAATAATTTGAATGAGCAATAAAGAAAATAAAAATGTTAGAGAGATGCTTGAAAGATAAATTATTGAATAAACTTAAAACAATAGACTAATAATAATTAATGAATAAGAGTTGTCAACAAAAATGATTACATTACATAAATGAGTTTTTTGTTATAATGCATTAGTTTTAAGGGGGATAGCTTATATATTTTTATTGACACTTTTAAATAAAATGCCTAACTTATGTAAATTGTGTGCTGCTTATAATACAGAGCACAATAAAATATAATGTAATAAAGCGTCTTTCAATAAAGCACTGATCAATATCATAAATCAATACCTTATCTCCCTGCATATCGAGGGGGAGAGGCACATTATGCCACACCTCTAGCATTTTTGCTCTAAATTTTCAACGAACAAAAGGAGCTTCCGTGACTTTTCCTAAAATATAGTTTTATTGTCTGAGCGCTATAAACACTACTGCACACTCTATATGGGGCGGTGACGTGACTTTGGTATGGTAAAAAAATACCATTTATGTAAAAAATCAAATGTTTACAATTTTAAAGGTGGATGAATTTCTTTGAATACCTATTAAAATTAAATCAGTGTTTAGATAATATACTATAATATTTGTGATATATAGTTTTTTTTCTGAATCATGTCAAGAAATCGATAACAGCATTAGTTTTCAAAATATTGCGAATTGCCGAAATGTATCGCTTCAATTTCAATTTATTTGTCATTTCATTATGAAGACATTTATCCAGCTTCTAAATCAATCGAATCACTTCATATAATTCTTCAATCTTTTCTCTTCCACAAGTAGGTGCATAAAGATAAATGTATATTATCTAGCAACGCTAGGGAGACAAATATGCAGGCTAAATAATAAATCGATTTTTGGTTTCTGAAATGAATAGTTTGTTTTGCCTTAAGACAAATTGATGATGGAAGCAAGCACAAGACTATTCGGCTGTGCTCCTCACGTAGCCATAGTAATAATGATTAGTAGACTAGGGTAACTGATTAGTTTCATATAGTAAATAACAAATTACAATTGCAATGAATGAATGATTTTTTTCCAATAAATAAATATGTATTAGACAACATCCTCATTTACCTATTTGCCAAGTTTAAAAGCACTACTCAGCCAGGAATTTAGAACACTATAGGAGACATAACGTGCTCTCCTCCATATACGAATGTTTAATAGCCCTATACACGGGGTATTTGTTCAAAATTGTTCAAAAAGTATACACTTTGTTCAAAAATATATTAACTGTATAATGCAGTTTTTAATAACTGCCTATCAGGTGTATAAATTTCAAATTTTGTATTGTAATTTACAACAATACAACAATTATTATACGACTCTAACACAATATATTTATAATTATACAATACAATTTTTTGAATGACATTTATCAGTTGAGACACAAATATAATTGATTATATACTATTATGCACATATCAAACGCAGACAGTTAAGGATTTAAGTTACGATTATTTTAATGTTGGAGATAGTAAAAAATATTCTCAGGTAAAGCAAAATACTACCAATACTCAATTTGTGAAAACTTTATATAAAAATTATGTAACCTCTAAATGTACAAGCAGGTATCCACATTTAAAGGAACCATGCATTGAAAATCTATTAACACTTTTGTATAAGTTCCACCTCCACTTCCTTTGGCGCCAATTTCTCTCCGTTCTGCTGATGCTGCTGCTCGTCCAGCTCCCGAATAGTTTCCATAATCCTCACCCCGCGTGTCTCCGGGAGGCCCAGTGCGGCCAACACCCCCACCAGCAGTAGACCAACAAAAATGAGGACAGGGAGTGGACGCCACACAGTCTCTCCTGATTGGATGATGAAAGGGGTGATGGCGGAGGCGAACCGGGCACAAGCCGAGCTGAATCCCAGGCCATAGTTGCGGACCTCTGTTGGAAAGAGTTCTACGGTGTAGGCGTAGATGATACCGAAACAGATTTCAACTAAAAACTTTCCGATTGTGGCTAAAATCATCTCCAGTAAGCCAACCATTGAACTCGTGATAAGAATCTAAAATTGAAAAAATAAGTATAAGATTTAAGTCGTAGAATGCAGAATTATCAACAACTTTTCTAAAAAGTATGGGTCAAAATATATATATAAACGGTGTAATATATTTTAATGACTTTTACACAGTTTTCTACGATGATTATGTGATTTCTTTAGATAAATCAAAAGTTAACATTCATTTGATAAAATTGTTAAAGTACAAGACATAAAACGCAAATGCATGAAACAAAAATATATTTTTGATGCTCAAATGCATTTTGTATATTATCAATTGAAGGTTACTAGTTATTTATCTTTATTCTTGCTGGTATAAGAAGCAATTCAAACATAAAACTTACCTGAATAATGAATAACAAAATAAAAAGAATGAAAGAGGTTCCTATTATTCCAGTACAAAATATTCGACGTCTCATTCGAGGATAAAAAAAATAACGCGTAAAGTTCGCCGGAACAGAAATCATCATTGCAAAGGAAAAAGTCAAATAAACATTGAAGCGAAGATTGACAGTGTTAAATGTGCACCCGTAGAAAACACTACTGCACATAAACCAAACGTAACCCATTAAGATTGTCCTCCGTCGTAACACCGGTTTCGAAAACAGAATCAGCACATCTTTTAAAACGGAGTTCTTTGATGAATCTTTGTCGTTTGTGACTGCTGTAGTGCCATCTACACAATCCTTTTCACTGGAGATTTCTTCCGTCAATTTATCTAACAGACTGTTGAGTTCTTCGATATTGGATTTCTTTTTAGGATTGTTTACACGGAATGCGTGTCTAAGAACTTCACTGGCTTCTTCTCTTCGTCCCTTGGATAACAACCAACGCGGGCTTTCAAGAATAAAACATGGATGCAGGAGACTCGGAAGACAGAACACAGTTGTTGCCAGGAAATACAGCTTCCAATTCTGAAGCAAATAGATAAAAGTAACACAGACTCCTCCAGCGAAAAAATTGAACATCATAATGACTAGCATGGCAATAAGATTCCAGTGCTTTGTACTTGTTATTTCAGTGAGATAAATATAGGCGGAATTATAAACGGCCATCCCGGTAAAACCAAGAACAAACTGAAAGATTAGGTAAACGTAAATGTTTGGAATGGCAGCGATCGCTAATCCTGAGATAAGTTGCACAAATCCTGAGGTCACTATAACGATCTTCCGACCATATCGATCAGAAAAATATCCCGTTTGCAGAGAAGCAATCATTTGACCGATCATGAATATTGAAAGACTCATAGGAGCCAGGTAAGCTCGGTCGCAAACAAGGCCTAGCTCCTCGATAATCGTGCCGACAAACTCGGGTTGGGAAGTATCGTATGTGTAACCATCAGAGCAGAACTCCCATGGTAAATTGATATTCCAATCAGTAGATGAGTTGCTGATTGTGGCGGTTAAAAATTTTGAACTGAGTCTTTGGCAGGGATAGTATTCTTGACCAATCATGGGAGGAAGTTCGGGGTCCGATTTGAAGGGGATTGTTAAATTTGTCACCGCGGCGTAGGTAAAGTTGGAGTCGAGACTTGGGATCCGACATCGATGAGGGGGGATCAAGTTGACGAAAGCTGGAATGAAGACAAATGGTGTGACCATAGGTAAAATCAAAATCAGGAATTGACTCCGTTGAAAGGCTCCCAAAGGACGAATATGGTTGTTTAAAATATATTCAATCTTGTCTGCTGACGACATTTTTGCTGTGAAGTAGACCCTTCATGTCAGTTATATTGCATTATGTGTACGATAAACCTGTACGTAGGTATGCATGAGCATTACATAGCCAATACGTATTCTTCTGATGTATACTATAATTTAATTGGTTGATTTGAACTAAATTGTATCTATAATAGGTTAATATATGTTGTTTTCGTATAATCAAGCATTTCTGTATTTTTTCTTGATCTGTGTTTATTGCCATATTTTATGTTTAAAACAGTGTTCTTTTTGGGCTAATTATATCTAATTTACATTCCAATATCAACAAATGGAAATATAAGTATTTATACTTGTATATAATGAAAAATACAATGAAAAATTATTATTTGTAAATTGCTATACATATTACATTTAATTACGATTCAGCTCATTTAGCTGATGCACTTGACCATTATAAGCATCATTCACTTAAATAGTGAGCAAACTTAAAGTATTTTTAGACTTTTAAATATACATACCAGACACGTAGGAAGATTTTAAAGGCAGGTGGGGCCATAGGGATTTAGGGGGGATTTGAGTGCTCAAAAAACCTTTACTGAAATCGGTCACTCCCAATTTATTGATAATTTTGGGGCAATCTGCTATTTGCCCCCCACCCCCAGAGCGCACCATGAAGGGGCCTCTTCCTACGTCTATGCATACATCAAAATATCAAATCAAAATATTTCTATGTTGCCCAGACGCATGTTGACCCGTCAATATTTGATTTAAAAAATGCGCGATATTAAAGTTCAACTTTCAGTCGTCTCTATTTTATTTGATAGCAAATAGGATAAAGTGTAATTTTATTGGAACACTTTGAAAATAATTGAAGGATTGTTGTTTACAGGTGATCCGTACTAAATTATTTGAAAATAATGTTCATAACATACATGTTAATCAAAACGATTGCTTCGAAAACGCTCAATACACCAAATATAAGTTGAAGTTATAGAAAGACATTAATTAAATTATTAAAATTTAAAACAATTCTATATTCTGCATACTCATTGTCTTTTTAGTTAATATTTTCATATAATTTGCATTATATTTCATGCTCAACATCAGTGTTTAATTTTTCCAGAAATTGATAAAATGATATATTAAGGCGTCAAGAATTATGTAAAAAATTTTACATTGCTGGTTATTAAAACTATATTTAGATAAATGTATACCATATACACAGAATATGACTGTACATAAAAATTATTATAACAAAACTTTGAAAAATTCTTGGAGATTATATGTTATAATTTTTTACTATTTACACATCAATTAGTTCATTAAAAATAGATGATATATTCATGCGAATTTCTTTGCATTTGTAACAAAGTATTAAAAGCAAGAATTTTTCTGAATTTTTCTTTTAAATTTCTAATTTCTATATACCTACCCACCTATATGTATTTAATATAACTTGTAAGGTTACCATCTCGATCTGTCTTATGGTAGCCTATGGTGTCCCTTTTATAGTTTTTTTTCTATAATAAATACTATTTTTATTATTATAATTATTTTTATTATTATTATTATTTTTATTATTATTATTATTTATATTATAATTTTACGTGTCTGATAAGCCTCAACAGAAATGGATGAAGAGCCTCACTACCGTCTGGTTAGCCTTATACCTTAGTTATCTAATTTGTACGATTAGCCTCATTACCGTCTGGATAGCATCAAAGCGTCTGATAAGTATCGAAACGAGGCTTAATGAAAGGAATTCAATCGATTTCGGGGTTAAGATAGCTACGATAGTTGAGTTCCGACTACAAGAACATTATAGAAACATAAATTAATTATTGTATTATTTTAAAAGTTGCAAAAAGTAAATTATGTCTATCAATGTCTAAAATCTAAAATAAGTGAGGCTAATCAGACATGTAACAAAATTATTCTTATTCTTATTATTATTATATATGTATATTGATCTACGTATTAATGTTATTAGTTCTATTATAAATATTCATTGAATTATTCCATTTAAAAAATGATTATTAAATTTTATACATTTAAACTCATGTTTAACTTTATTATGTGCATGAGAACACATGTATAAACCATGTATGAATGAAAATAAATATGAAAGTATATAATTAATGTATATATTAGCATATATAATACGATATCCCAAAGTAGGCCGGCCAAAGCATGATAGATTAGTTTTGGATAAATTTAAATAAAATCGTGAAAAGATTTTTCAATAATTTTATTATTATTTCGTTTAATTATAAATAATGATTACTCAGCTTGCAACATACTTTTGTTATTACATGAATCTTAGTCATTTACTCGTATACAATCAACAATCGAGGTCATTAACAGATAGTCGTAAAATGATAACGTTAAACATAACTTGGCCTTGAATTATGCATAGTCACAAAATAAATTTAATATTTAGATATTAATAGTGTGTGGGCGTCCAATTAAAATTTCCAAAGACAAATTTGCATGTGTCATTCAAATTCATGTGACCCCATCAACCGGAAGAAATTGGTACCAGTCTGAGCGCGATTTTTAAATTAGTATAGATAAACAATCAACAATAAATAGATTTCCCGCGTTTGCACGCAAATTTTAAGTTTTCTTGAATGTCAAATTTCCTTTTTATTTTTTATCAATCCGGCGTTTGACGAAGTGACTGTCAAGGTTATGGTGCAACTGAAAATGGAGCACGCAAAATTTTATATTATTCTTAATTGAATGTCTGTTTTCAGTTTTGCTAATTTACTAAAAGTTTCCTCCCTTCGGATCCAATTAAACTCATTCCTATGTTAATAATTTAGCCAATGAAAAAAACAAGTTAAAATATTGATTTTGTTAAAAATTTGGGAGTGCGTGGGTAGATGGGTAGATGGGTGGAGGAAGGAGGAAGGTTATGAGTCATAGTCCAGACCTACATCTTCTCACACTACTCTAAATATTTTTATAAGAGAAAAAATATATTATACCTACAAATATGTACTGAAAATTCTCCATTGATATATTGATTTAACTGGTTTTCACACAATTTATATATAAATTATATATATATATAGACCAATTTGTTTCATAGTTTTATGTTGCATAATGCCAAAAACATTTAAAAAATTAATTTAGGAACTCGTTATATGATAAATTCACCTGTTTACCTTGTGCCATCGATTGTGTCAGTTCGATTCCTGGTAATACAACGAACAAATTATCTCAGTTTCACACGGTTTTTCGCCAGATGAACCAAGCTCAGCTACTGTTTTGTTTGTAGTTTTTGATGTCCATCTAGCTTGTTCTGGGTCAGCCAGGCCCTCTTGCACAATTTGACCTTGGTGAGAATATATAGACATTTCTTCCAAATATATGTATTTTCTAGCTATGACTTCTTAATATTTCATTCCTTGTGTGTCGGGTCATTCCTTATTCTATCAGATATAAGTTCTTCAGTCGACCCACAAAACATATAATCTTCTCCAACACCCTATTTCGAAGACGTCGATCGATAACCAAATAAATAAGTTGGCATTATACCGATACAGGTTTTTTTTTTCAACAATTATATCTTGCAGTGTGTGGGAGAACTAATTTGATCATAAATGTTTGACGATGTAAGACTCCACCAAAATTGCCTTATATATACCTCCCTCTATAGCACAGTACTTATCTGAGAGGAATCTCTTATTGATAGGTTCCTGTTAAGAGTATGAAAGTTGGGCAAAAGGACAGTATCAGCAATAGTATTGATTACCTGGACAGTTTATAGCTGAATTTATACTAATTTAACGTTAAAAAATATATTAAAAAATTAATCGAATTAGCTAATTTCAAGGATAACCTTCAGAGCATCAAACAAAAGAGCATATGCAAAACCCTCCTTTTCTTATATTTACTTGTTAATACTCCTATGTTTACTGATATTTTGGAAAAGAAAAAGAATAAAATTTTTATACACCAATTTTTAAAAGACACTGAAAATTAAATGTAATTATAGCATTTAAATTATTCAAAATATTCAAAATATTAGGCAGAATTTAATTTCTTGTTTCTGATTAAATGCACTCCATACTATTATTTTTATATCTGAAAGCACATTTAAAATATTAATTAAACTAGTAATATTAAAGCAGTTTGTGGCAAAAGTTTTATAAATATTGATGTATATATATATTGTTATAAATATTACAGAAAACTTCCATTCTTATTATTACATACTTGAATATGAATATCTTAGATTCTAAAATAATTGTAATCCAAATATTTTACAAATTTTATTAATTTTAACTACGAATATCTTATATTTTGAAGTAATTTTTATTAAAATATTTCATAAGTTTAATACGCTTTTTTGATATCTATTTGTATATATATTAAATTAGAAAATTAATATTAGAAAAAATTATTCTCTACTAACAAAAAGTTAGAAGTCGATGGATATAAAATCAAAACGTTAAATTGTCCATAAATTCTGAGCAATGCGTGTAACTACAATAGTAAAATCATAACTTAAAAGTTAGAGATGAGATATTTCATGTTGTTTTGGTCAAATTATTGACATGTTATATGTTAACAAGATCAATTATGTTAATCAAGCGTCTTAAATACTTAAATACATAATTAAAATGTATTATATGTATAATTCTTATATAATTCTATATAATCTCTCGTCTATCCAAAAACAATAACATATTTTAAAGATGCATGAACTTGAAACTCTTATGCTATTGTCCAATATTTAAGTATCAACACATGATAATCATAATTTATTAAGTACTAATAGGTACCTATTTAATTGAAGTATTATTACATGTTACAACCAGTAGCTTTCATACGGCATAGTTATATAAACATTCTTAAGAAAATTATCTTCAATAGCCTATTCTGATTTATAAAAACTTGTACCTACTAGACAAACAATAAGCACCTCAAGTATATCCACACAATGTATTTGATCTTGAATCTTTCACTTATCTTTGATTCGTGGCCTAATTTTATCCAGTTCGATCTGGTTTTAAACTGCGTAAGATCACTATACGTGTATGTTTTGCATATATGATCAGTGAACATGGAATGATTAAACTATAACTATATTGATATAAACAACATAATAAATAACACATTTGTGTGTTTAATCCCCTGAACCCGGATTTTACAAGGACGGCTATATGTTTTTAATTTAGAGCTATTATATAGAGAATGGATTTACTTATCTTTAATCTATCTTTAATCTTATACACATAGGAAGTTTCTTCGATTCTATATCCCAAGGAGGAAGGGGGGTGGACTAATTAACCCCACCAATAATGTTTAAACTTCCCAATAGAATGAAGTTTTGAAACTTCGCATTTAGTCAAAGGAAGATGTTTAAATTACCATTTCAATATATATTGTAAAACAAAAGCAAAAATTGTTTTTAGTTTCTGTAGAAGTTAAATTTTGAGACAAAATTTTATTTCAAATTGTTTTGTACTTCATGATTTATTATATAAAACTAATTAGTTCTCGAATAAAAATTTAATCGATTTCGAGCACGATATACATTTTTTATAGACAGATATGCAACCCCCCATTTCTAACATAGGGGTTGCATTTTTGCGCGTAGTGTACATTTTGGTGCACTATATATATAGTCAATATAACACAAAGGTAGTAATATGTAGAATATAATTTGGAAAAAGTCACGGAGCTTATATTGCTTCAATTTGTTCATTTAACAATCACATAAAAAATGCGGGAAATGGTCTTAAAGGCTTTTCTCCCAACCCCCCCTTCTCCACATGATATGGTGAGAATGGATCGATCGATCCTTATTCTATGCTTAAAAATAAATAATATTTCCCCTACAGATAATTTAGATCACAGAGAATTGACTAAAGATTCAAGTGTAATGATATTGATTTCACTTGATACAACCATTTTGCTACCTAAAAGACATAAAAAATATTGCTTTGAATTTTAATATCGATAAATTAACATATGTATTGAAACCGTTTTTGGCATAAATGTAATATATATTATATTTTTCAGACAACTTAGGTACTTTATAATAGCCATAGGTCTTGAGAATAATTTGCAATGAATATTTTATACTATTTTATAATATCTAATTTATATAAATTTTATTTAAATAATACGATTTTCTGTTGATGAAATTTACAACGTGCGGCATATAAAAGAAATAGTAGTTAAATTCTGGTATATTGATACACTATATTTAGGCGTGCATATTCAAATATACACATTTGCCAGAAATAATTAATGCAAATATAAGGATTTGAGGTTTATATCGTTCAATATACTATTTCACTCTTATGATTTTCATGAAAATTTTCCTGTAATCTTTGGACCTAGATCCTTCACATACATATATAGACAGAATCGATTTTAATTCACATATTTGGCATAAAATATAAATTTAAAAGTGGTAAAATATTTTATCTATTTTTAGTTATTACTTTGACTCTGCAATTTCTAAGAATTAAACACATTTATTGGAATAACCAAGATAATATATTTTATAAAAACAATTTGATTTAATTCCAGATTAATTCTTTTGTTTTCGCTACATGTAAAATGTCTCATAAAATAATATATGCTACTAAACAGCGAATCATAGTATCTATTATTATTTGACTGGGAAATCCTTTATTTTATGAAGTGAAGTATAAAAAGCTTCATTAAAAAACTATATAACAAAATATTTACACATCTAAATATATAGCACATGCAGATTCAATTTGAAAACAAGGAATAAAACAATACATATAAATCGTGATATATTTTATACAATGCACAAAAGTAAAAATATTGATAATTGAACAATATTCTGTATATCGTTAATACTGTATTTAAATATAAAACATATGTAAAACTACGTTAAATACGTACAATGTGTCAAAATATGTAAAATAATACCAAGACGTTGTTAGATAAAAAGTGAATAGAGATAGCCCCTATTCGATGTATTTGCGCATCGAATAAATTTGCCATATAAAAGGGTTCCTATGTTTGGTAAGATCAATTGAATTTATATTTACATAATTGTCTGTATTTGTCTGATCATTAAACAGTAATCGGGTTATTTTAATTTTCCCAAAAAAAGACAATTCATGTGACTCCTACAGTTCTCATATATCTGTCTAAAAATCAATAAATGAGTCGTTAAGACTTTTCGATATCAGTCGCGCTCAAGTTCACTTAAATCTCCTTTGTGGATTGTTTATCCCTTTTTCCTCGCTTCCTATTCCGCTGCTGCTCGTTCAATTCACAAATAGTTTCAACCATTGGAACCCCGCGTGTCTCGGGAAGACCCAACACTGCAAAGACTCCAATCACAAGCAGCCCGATGAAGATAACGACAGGGAATGGGCGCCAGAATGTCTATCCCAGTGGGACAACGAATGGGATGAGTGAAGAGGCAAAGCGAGCACACGAAGAGCAGAAACCGAGGCCGTAGTTTCGGATTTTGGTGGGAAACAACTCGGGAGTGTAATTGTAGAGAAGAGCAAAACAGATCTCGATGAGATACTTCCCAAAAATAGCGAGGATCGTTTCTATAATGCCGTTCATGGGTCCTCGGTTCATGATCTGGAAGAAATCGATAGAAAGCTAGATAAAAATAACAGCAAAAAAATCAAGGAATGCGCACACCTTCAGTAAGTTTTGTTTACAAGTTTGCCAACAAATACTACAACGATCCTTTATATGAGATCTCCTCCTTCTTATAAATTGTTTTATATCATCAACTTCGTTATTGTTGTGTGAGTAGGCTCACCACTTTATAGGTACTGATTTCTCTACTTAATAAAATTTAAGTCATTTAACGACGCATTTCAGTTCCTAAGTCTTATATAATGGGTAATAGGGTGGAAACAGAAATCCTACACAAAAAGATTGTATTACTACGACTTTTGACTAAATTGGCAATGCTAATCTTATTAAATGCGCACTAATTATTTAACAATATGAATTTCACACACGCATATATGTATATCTTTAGTTAATGAAGAATCAAAAGCATTTTTTTGTGTGTATGTTAAAATATATTATCGTCTATGTTTTTATATAAATATTCATTTTTATTAATATTAATATTATAAAAAATAGCATAGCTTAGTAAAAGGCCTAGGAAAATAGTAAAAATTATATAAATATATAAAATTATTAAATGTATGAATGCGTATTCATATTTGTGATCACTAATAAAGTTTATCCTAATTATATTTTGTATTTTACTACAATTTTATGTATAGATTTTAGTTTATATTTTAAGTTTATATTATTTTTGCATTATGCAATTCAGTGATTTTAATCAGGTATGTTACTCTTAAATATATCAAGGAATACTTTTAAAACTATTTTCAATGGTCTTCTAACTATTTTTTTATGTTTTGTCACAATATATGATCTTGTGATACTAGAATTTAAACATTAAAACTAACATCTAGTTCGTATCACAAAAATTATGGTATATACCTATAATGATAAAATCAATTTGTTTATTCTAAAATACTAAAATGTCGGCAACTAGTAACAACTTAGTGTCTACCATTAATTGTTTTTCTCAGGGGATACAAATTTAAAAATTTGCAACATATATAATATTAATAATATATATAAATATAATAACATCTATATACATAATATAAACAATCGATAAATCTCATTGCTGTCAATAAACGAAATTATTTACAAAATATTATTCGATGTAATTCTACCATTTTGCCTTCTGTGTTTAATATGTTTTTACCATAGGTATTTGCTTTACTTTATATATCCTTTATTGACTAATTTTTATGATTCTTACATAGAGTATTTTCCTATATTGAATTTACTACTATTTGGCAATAATAGTAAACCAATTGAATTGTAATGCAATTTTTTAAATATAATTAACAATTTATTGGTTAAATATGTATTTTTTAATATTGGAATTTAGACACAAATTAATATACTTTATGATTAAATATTCATAAGTCAAATATGTAGAGAATTTAGATAACCTAATGACATCAAATACATAAAGAGAAGTTAACCTATGTCATTTTTTTTTATATAAGAAGATAGATTAAAATATATATCTGCTTTATGAAGAAAAAAGTTATAAAGTAATTACGTGAATAGTTTGTTTTAATTTATTTCGTTAAATACGTTTAATGACACGAGTTACGGCTTAATATAATAGGTATGTACTAATATTTATTCATAAAATATGGTAAACAAAATACCATATTAATTAAATTCCTTCAGTATTTGTCCCTTATACCTGATTTCTTCATAATATGTGCGTTTGGATTGAGCAAGCTGTACATATTATATACATATATTAGAACTTGTATATCCGTCATAAGCAAATGAACTGTCTCACCCTGAAACATTAAAACCAGTAAAACGCATGAAATAATGCTAAAGTCATAACGTCCCTTAGCCGATACCACATAAACGTTATTTGCACATTACCAAAATTGACATTTATTGAAGTCACAAACAGAATAGCCCTCAATACTTGAAAAAGGCCGTCTTTATTATACTAATGAAAAGTATTTTATTAAATATTTAAAACTGTATAGGCACTGACCTTTAGCGCATGCCAGATTTGACATTTGGAATTTGTCCTTTGACTATAACATTCAAGTGCCAAATTATTTAGGGCAAACTTGAGGACTAATTTTCCATTTTTTCAAAATAAAATATTTGTATCTTCTTCCGTTTGCTCTCAAAATAGCGTATTGAACAATGGTTACAAACTAATATTTAATAAAATTACATGCTGTAAACAAATATGAAAACATGTATTCTAGATGAAATATAAATCAAGGTTTTCATATATACATATATATATACACATATATTCTAGGGTCACTATGAAGACATCAGTTATCGCATAAGAATAAACCCTTGATAAACTCATTGTACTGGAAAATTTGAATGATTCATATTCTAGAAAACTATCACCTAGCTAAGTACAGAACTTATTAAGTAGGTACTCATTATGAATTTATATGATTACAACTGGTGTAATCATAACAATTCTTAATGAGTACCTATTGAGGACTCCGTGAGAATATATATTAACACGACAGCCAACACGAAATTTCAGGTGGCGGTTGTGGGCCAAAAATTTATTTTACTAATAAATATTTGTTATTGGTTTAAAATCGATGACTTATTGTTGAATAACATCCAATAACAAAAGAAGGTTATTGATAAATATGAATTTTTGACTATAAAATTAAAATGAACGTATGTAAAAAATAATACATTGCCATATTTATTAGAATTTTATGTTAAGAATAAAATACTACTTTTGACAATTTAACTGAACAAATGAAATACGAGCGAAATACTCCCAACTATAACATTCTGCGTGCAAGAATACTTACCAGTATTCAAATTTTAATAAGATATCCAAAATTTTATTCTATGTTTTTATTGGATCGATTTTATGTTGTGGTAAGTAAGTATGTACTATTTTGCATAATTAATTATTTTCTTTATTTTGAAAAATATTAACATTAATATATTCATTGAAAACATAAATACCTAATAAAGTGTTTAATCAGTATCCAAAATGCTTTATTTATTTAAGCCAGGGATCCTACTATATATTTAATTCAGAAATATAACAACGAAGGAATGTTTGCACAAATCACATCAATCCAATTTCTTGTTCAATGAAGTTTTCACAAATATACACATTATAGAAACATTCCTATAAAGAGAAATGATTCGAGATTTTAGCGAGTATTTTCGAATTACAAACCTAAATTAATATTTAATGAATAAGTATATGTAATCATAAATATTATATATATATAACCCAGGCCAAAAGAAACGCTCCCACTTTCACTTTTTCAAATTTTTAATAATTTATTATTAAACTTTAACTGAAACATTTTAAAATTTATTAATTATTAATAATAATTTTTTTTACATTTTTTTAGTTCTTAAAGATATCAATCAGTATGAGGTGGTCCTGAAAAGTATCTACACCATGTGCATCAACAATTGCCTGACGGCACCTTGGCATGGATTCAATGATGTAGGCAAGAACAACAACTGGGATGTTAGCAAATTCTCTGCGGACTGCTGCTTCCAGTTCTACCATTCTAGCAATATGAAGAGGCTCAATAAGACCCTTCAGATGGCCCCACAGATGGTTTTCAATAAGGTTCCGGGCAGGATTCTGGCCAAGGGAAACGCTCTATTTACGAATTCTGCAAGAATCGCCGTGTTGTAGCAACTGAGCCGTGGAATTGTCCAGCTGCAGTGTCAAACCACGATTTGGCAAGTTCAGGGGGAGCAAATGTTCTGTGAGTAGCTCAATGTACCGTAAAGCATTGAGCCTGGTAGTGACTCTCATGATAACTCTAGTGCCATCAGCAGCAAAACCACCGCAAAACATCAATTTCCCACTTCTGGCATGAACTGTTGGGCGAATGTACTGGGGAAGAAATCGTGTACCAGGAGCCCGACGAACATAGCGTGGCTGACGACTCTGGATGACGTAGACAGGGGTTTTATCTGTAAAAAAGATGTGGCTCTACTCTTACAACACTCCAATGGAAACGTTCTTGAGCCAATTCTATCCGCCGCTGTCGATGCCGTTGAGAGAGAAGAGGTTTGCGAGAAGCAATTCGTCCATGCAGACCAAAACTCACAAGCCTCCGCTTCACTGTAGCTAGGAATGCATTGACGGCCCTTTTTGTCATCCATTGGTTGCGGTTTCCACTACTAAGACGACGGCGGTAGCGATCTTCACGTGCGCTGCGGACTCCTTGGGGGCACTCTGAGCGAGTTCTGTCGGCTGTAGACTCAGTCTGCTGAACTCCTTGGGGCGCTCTGAGCGAGCTCTGTCGGCTGTAGACTCAGTCTACTGGACTCCTTGGGGGCGCTCTGAGCGAGCTCTGTCGGCTGTAGACTCAGTCTGCTGGACTCCTTGGGGCGCTCTGAGCGAGCTCTGTTGGCTGTAGACTCAGTCTGCTGGACTCCTTGGGGCGCTCTGAGCGAGCTCTGTCGGCTGTAGACTCAGTCTGCTGGACTCAATTGAAAGATATGAGCGAAATAGACGCGACAACGATTTTCGTGTGATAAGTAAAGCTTTACAGGATAATAGTAATACCTGGACGAAAACCAATTCAAATGTAAATGTATCCTCTTTGAAAGAAATTGATTTATTAAACAAAAAATGATAGTTCGATTAAATGACAATGAATGTCCATCAACCAGTGTATGATTGAATGACAATGATTCAACCAACTCCTCGGTAAAAAATCAAGTTTGCAAGTCAGAAATTGATCTTTAGTTATATTTTGATTGTATTTATGTCACTAATTGAAGTTTGTGTAATAATTTGTTGTAATAATACATAAAACATGTTGTACATTTAATATATTTCTCATATTTCATTGTCTCCAATTTTAAATCTACGACAACGAAATGAGATACAATATACCTACTTTTAAATGGTTAAGTCCTGTATTTTGGTTATACATAGTACATATTTACACATACATTTATATACATATTTAATAGTGGCATTGGCATTGGCATTGGTTTTGCATAACCAAATAAAAATCAATAATAAAATATATTTTTCAAAATAAACATTTTTATATAAATATTTTCTTATCAACGAAGTTGATATTATTTGTAATTTTAGAGTTTCTTTCATATTTCCATTTGACCATATAGATATGATTTTAAACTTTTACATATACCATACGTATATAGTAAATGAAATATTATTGTTCTGGATAGTCATTATTACAATAAAAGTATAATCATGTTTATAACAATGATAATAAACATGTCGCCGAATTAAACTGCAACTTCATAAAAACTTGGTCACTGACACTTTTACGAATGTTAAAAGCTTATGCACTATAATGTAAACATTTCAACGTTAATTCTCTTGAATACATATGCACATACCTGTGAAATCATGAGCCCAGCGAAGGCCACAATGCAGAAAAGTATTGATTCCAAGTAAAGTGTTTTCGGATTCATCAAAGGAAAAAGCAGAAACCTTGTGAAATTGGCCGGAACTGAAATCGCTACTACGAAGAAAAAAGAAATATAGGCATTAAATCGCAGCTGAACCGAGTTGAAAGTAGACCCATAAAAGATACTACTGCACATAAGCCACATCTATCCCAGTAGCAGTGTTCGTCTACGGAGAGTCGGTTTGATGAACAAGATGAGCAGATCTCGAAAACTGTTCTTCCACGTTTCTTTAGCCTTGGATAAGGCATTCATTTCGCTATGCTTTTCTGTTGTACTTAAATAGCAGGTGTCAGACGGCTTCAATTTGTTTAAAAGAGATCTGAGCTCCTGAATGTTCAGCTTTTTGTCGGGATTGTTAACTGTGAAGGCTTTTGCAAGGATTTTGAGTGCCTCGTCTGTGCGGCCTTTAGAAAAAAGCCACCGGGGACACTCGTAGACTGCGTAAGGGAAGAAGAGAGCTGGTAGACAAAACACGCTGAGAATAAGTTGAAGCCTTGACCAATTCTGCACCAGATAGCCAACAGTAACGATACTCGTGCCAGCGGAGAAGTTAAATATTGTCATAATTAGAAAGGAGAAGAGGTTCCAATGTTGAACGCTTGTCAATTCGGTGAGGTAGACGTAACCGGTGTTAAATATGGCGATAGTAGAGAAACCCAAAACGAACTGGAGGAACATATAAACGTAGACGTTGGGGCTGAAGGCGATTAACACGCCGGTAATCAATTCAGTTATTCCGGCTACCACGATAACAACCTTGCGACCGTATCGATCCGCGACTAAGCCCGTAGTAAAGCAAGCAATCATTTCGGCCACCATGAAAGCTGAGAGACAAGTTGGAGTGAGGTAAGCTCGATCGCAAACGAGATCAAATTCCTCAAATAATCGTGCCAACAAACTCGTGCCCGGAAGTTTCGTATGTGTAGCTATCAGAGCAAGGCTCCCAGGGTAAATTAGGATTTGCATCATTTATCGATATACTGATATCATCTCCGGTTTTGGTTCTATTAGTGGTGGTGTATGACGTTGGATTGAGTTTCTTGCAGGGATAGTAATCCTGACCAATCATGGGAGGAAGTTCGGGGTCCGATTTGAAAGGAATCGTGAGATTTGTAACCGCGGCGTAGGTCAAGTTGTAGTCGTCAAGAATTGGGATCCGACATCGATGAGGAGGAATCAGAGTCACAATTGTCGGAACGTAGATAAATGGGGGACCCATTGTAAAAACAATTAGAAAAGATTGTCGCCATTGGAAAGCTCCCAGAGGTCGAATGTGTGTTTTCAAAATAATGTGAAAATTATTATCTGTTTTTGGCATGCTTCCTAATTTCTTAAAATGTGTCTGACGATATTATTAAAATTGTATCGTCAGCGGTTATACTCGTGCAATCAGTAAAATTTCAAAAATTATTCGTAAATAGCGCTTTGCATTAGTTTTCCTTTATACCGATCCTCGGTGATATAGTAGTGAAGCTTAGATTTAATTGGTTGTAAAATATAGACAAAGAACAAGCTCTTTGTATACCTACATACAAAAGTGCTATTTACATGTATATATATATACTTACATATATATAATAACCAAAGACGTTTAAATATACTACCTAGACTGGACACGTGCCGTAATATCTATAATTTCGGTTTCGAATCGATTTTTTGTTTGGTAGGCAAAAGAAATAAATTTACTATCTTTTATAGTATAAACGGTCGATTTTCAAACTGGAAAATATACCTGATATAAAATGGTGATATGAAAAGTACAATTATAGACATATGCGTCGGAATGTCAGCTATAACATGTGTAATTTATAGGAGTATAACTTAAATAATAAAAAAGTTTGTCGATGACCACGATTTTATAAAAATATGCATAGTTCGGCCTTATAGTTTATGTACGCTTCCTTTTGCTTATCAAATGTCCATAGTTATAGTCGATTTTAATTGGCTGAGATGTCAACCGAAGGATTACATATATTTTGTCTCTCTTTCTATTGTCGTGTCTAGTCTAGGTAATATTTAAACGTCTTTGATAATAACCCCCTAAATCTTGGTGGGGAAATCTGCTGTTTGGTGTTTTCCATTTATCAAAGCATTTGGTAAATAACCTGATTAAAGTTACGTTTGGTAAGTGTTACTGAATATAATAATAATAATATATTTTATACTTAAATGAGGCATTTTTCTTTCTTCAACTCCGGAATGGGTTTAATATATCAAATTACTAATTAGCAATATTTATTCTAAATTTAAATCGGACCCATGTATCTTTTACTTGCTTTAACAAATGCAAACAATTTTACCTATCACATTACATGAATAAGTTACCACAATAAAATTACCTTCGTTAAAAACGTTATCTTGCATCATCATACCTATGGCTATATACCAACTCATCTACAAAGACTATAAATACCTATCAGTGGTTCACATATGTACAATATCTACAACTATAGTTTCTTCCTTACAATGATATTAGGTATCTATTTTGTATTAAACACGTATTATTATAATCGGCATTAAATTTTAAAAAAGTTCCCGCAATAATTATATTATTCAAGTCTACTATGTACCTACAAGTTTATTATGCTTATGTATTTAAGTGTACTGTGTACCTTGTACATTATATACATTACATTATTAAATTTATTATTTAGGTAACCATGCCAATTATTCTCATGTGTATAATTAACATTTCAACTATGTACATGTAGTTTAGCCCGTTATATTATATTGTATTATATTTTCTTATTTACATATATCTATTATTTAATATTCTTTGGTAGGTATAGTCATATCACTATATCCTATGTAATACCTCTAGCTCCCTTGGTTGTGCCTACGATTTGTTTTTTAGTGTTTATGTTGTATATATTAATTGTAACCAGAAATAAATAAGTATTTTTATTAATAGCAATTTACTGCATAAAACGGTACATTGCATTTATATAAGATTTATTGTTATATTTTCATCGAAGTATATTTAATTATGTACATACATGATAAGAGTTACATTTTGACGTATTATTTGAACAAATTTTTCTGTCTTTATTCTAAAATAGATTATAGAAATCTCCACTGAAGAAATCAACAATGTATTACCAAAGTTAAAATTGTGTGTGACCTCTAATGGGTTGCATAAAAGAACGCCATCAGAGGTTAACCTTTAACCAAATACATGAAATAAAAGTCGATACAGTTTATGTATTTCTTATAATATGATGCAGATGAAAAATGTCTGCTCTACAGATCTATGCCTATGTATCATGTATGCCTCAAAGTTAGAGAATTTATAGTTAATTTGTATAGGAAGAAATTTTTTGTATACAAATCCCTTACAACCAATTAGATTTGAGATAAAAAGGAAAGGATAAGTCTGATTTTTTTCCACAGACAGCAGTTGTCTAGGAGAAAGTCAGACACTCGTTGTACTGATCGATTGAAATTTAGCAAACACACACTTATTGAAATGTCAAATGAGGACACTTTTGATGACATCTTGAAATTTAAAATTCGTTCCTTAGGTATTTGGCAATGGAAGCAATTTCTTCTGCTCCTCCTTCCAATGGGCGCTCCTTTCGTTTTTCTACCGGCTTTAACAAACCTGAGCCCCCCACATCGATGTCGGATCCCAAGTCTTGACTTCAATTTGACCTACGCTGCGGTGACAAATTTCACAATACCCTTCAAATCGGACCCTGAACTTCCTCCCATGATTGGCCAGGCGTACTATCCCTGCCAACGACTGAGGTTAACATCTTACACCGACATCAGAATAAACAACTCAACAACTGATCGGCATCTCAATCTGCCACTGATGTCCTGCTCCGATGGCTACACATACGACACTTCCGGACACGAGTTTGTTGGCACAATTATTGAAGAGTTTAATCTCGTCTGCGATCGAGCTTACCTGGCGCCCATGAGTCTCTCAGTTTTCATGGGGGCTCAAATGATCGCCTGTCTCGTGACGGGTTATCTTTCCGATCGATGTGGTCGAAAGGCTGTCATCATGGGTTCGGGATTTGCCCAATTATTCGCCGGCTATGCTATCATCTTCAGTCCAAATATATTAGTCTACACATTATTCCAATTTATCATCGGATTCTCTGTGATTACAACCTTCAATACAGGGTATGTTTATGTAACAGAGATATCAAATGTAAAGCACTGGAGTTTAATTTTATTTATCGCGCTTATCTTTGTCAACTTTAGTCCTGGGAGCGCGCTAGTTTTTACAGGATACATGGTACAAAGTTGGCAATGGATCTACGCGATTTTGACCTCAGTATTTTGTCTGCCATGCCTCTTATTTCCTTTCTGTATCTATGAAAGTCCTCGGTGGCTGTTGACAATGGGTCGTAAAAAAGAAGCCTTACATGTTCTTCAATCAGCATTTGCCATCAATAACCCCAACAAATGTCTAGACACCGTAGAACTTGTGAACCTGCTTAACGCTTTGTCACCTGCTACTGGAGTCAATGCCAAATCGGAACAAGTTTTGAGCTCAAAAAAAAAGTGGCGCAAAAATATCCAGGAAGTACTAATCCTTTTCCTGGAACCAGTATTGTGCAAGAGGACCGTTCTAATGGCTTATATCTGGTTTATGTGTGGTTGTGTTTTCTACGGATGCACGTTCAATTCTGTGAAACTTCGATTCAATGTCTATATCACATTCTTCTTTATTGGTGTAATGGCCATACCTGCCAACTTCACACGATACTATCTCTACCCCAGGATGAATAGGAAAATATTTTTAATTGGGGTTTGCAGCAGCTGTGCTGTTATGTTTGGGATTCTCCTTGTTGTTCAGGTAAGAGCTATAATTAGTTTTTGTGACATTAGAAATTAGAAATTCATTATGTTTATAAAAATAATAAAATACACGTTGATTATTTCATTGTTTAATCAATATTATAAATAGTGTAGATACTCTTTGTATATTTCAAAAAGTTATCAACATATTATGAGAATACAAATTCTGTACCCTAACCCTATTGGTAATACGAAAGCAATACCTAATAATTAATCTCTAAATCCAATAAGGAGGATAAGAAAAAAATAAACTTCTACTGTTGACTATATACCTAGTGTAAGTAAGCACAGAGATTTCCCTCTTATTAATTTAATATACATTTCTGTCCTTGAATTATTCAATTCTAGAGCGATTTAAACGGCCACTATCTTATGAATTTTGAATGTCTAATTTAGTGTAATTTCCAGGTCATAGAAAATTCGTTCACCTCGTATTATTCATTTGATTTACTTTAGGTACTTGGTTTGATTTATATTACTTTTTGCATAAAATTATCAATTAATAGTTAAATTATTATAAATATATTATATTTAAATATGAAAAAATCAATATATCTATGTAAAACAAAATATATTCCTTACATATAAATAATTATATTTCAATTTATGTTCCATTTCATAACGACTGTATTTAATTCCAAGTCTTTTTCAAATTACGTGAAATCAATATATTTTACAACAACATTTCTTTTTTCCTAGTGCTTTTCCAAGTTAAGTTTATTACGCCCAGTTAATTTATATTAAGTTATGAACGATTAATCTTTACATTTGCAATATACATAGTAATATGCGTATATTAAAAAAATAAACAAATAAAATCGAATAAGGCATATTCTAGACTAAGCATAGCGTATAATTATAAGCCGGTTTGTCATTACCCAATCTCTACCATCATTATAATTTCGCTTTTACAGTTTTAGAAACATGTTTAAAATTATACGGTAACAATCTGTCAAAAAGAATGTTATAGCTCACCAGTAATATATTAGATAATAAAGTAATAATATATTGGTGAATCAATTATATAGGTAAATATTTATTAATATTCAGAAAACAATAACGTTTTAATTAAATAAAATGTATTGTTTAAATTTAAAATCGGTCTTAGATTTTGATTTTCATCTTGATTTTGCAATACTTTAAAATAAAAACAAATCTTCATCAACGCAAACTAATCAAATATATAATTCGCTCAGCGCTAAATATAACACTTAAAACCAAAACGAAATACCGCTATTGTCCTTAGTGACATAATTACACGAAATTGAAAACATTTTAAACCCTGTGCTGGCATAATAATACATATATGTAGCATCATCAACAAGGCAGTTCTAGGCACTTCAACAATTATTTAAAAAATAAACCGGTCGAAGCTCGACGATTAGAATTAGATATTATGTTTTCCTATGCCACGCATAGCAGACATCAATGAATTTAGGCCTACGAAAGGCTCTGAGACTTCTATTTCTGGAAGCCTGGTCATCCTCGATGGGTAACAGCCAACAACATAGACTGAAGCGCAGAAATTGGAAGCATGATATCCAACATCTTAAATAACAGAGCCCCACTCTCGTTCAGCAAAAGAAAATTCGTCATCCCTTGCTCAAATTCGTTCTCATCACTGTCAAAAATATAAGACCTATGGTTCCACTATCAATCCCTCAGCAAATCCGTATTGTCCCCACTGTACCGACACCTCTCACACTCTTAAACATTGGTCCCAAGACTGTCAAAGATTGCTTCAGAAAAAATGAAAAATTGTGATAATTATCTGATTTCATAACCGAAAGAAATGGTTATTCTGGCGCATCAGAGCTTTAGTCAGAGTTGTGGTTTACTTTAATGAAAATTACCGAAACGTCCCATAATGAATAATTAATACCTTTAAAATTCTATTTTATCAATTTATTCATTAAATCTGGGAAACGTTTAAAAAAATCAGTTACATTGTTTGCTATTTTTAAAAAAAAAATCGTTATTGATCCTTTTCTTTAACAATCTATTACTAAGTAATAACTCTTTTTTTATAATAATCTTTTTTGTTTATAAATAACTTCCAAATATCATTTCAATTCGTTTCTTCATCCTTGTTTTCTGTTTGAAAGAAATATATTAAACTGATTGTCTTTAATAGTTTTTTAATTTACTAGTAAAACATATTTTTTGTATTTATCTATTTAATATATAGGTATACTATTATTTATAAATTCTGGAGGATACATATAATTTGCACTCATTGGTCTATATACATTAATTACTTATAAGCATTTAATTAAAAGCATAAAATCACTCACATAACTAAGTTCTTAATCACTATATAATTATAAGATTTCCAGTTTTTTCCAGTTACAATGCATACTGTATAACTGAATTATTTGCATCTTTACTCTGAATGAATATGCTAATTTGACTTCTACACAATATTGTAAAAATGATTCGTCTTATATGATCTGACACATCTCAAAAGGAAATCACAACAGTTCTTTTATATTTCGTATGATGCAAACATGTTTAAAATTAATTACTTATGAGTGTTTCAATAGTAAAATATAGGATATTATTAAATATGGCTAAATAATTTTATACAAATGTTGAACTGACTATATTATCGACATTTTAAATTCTACCATTTTATGCAAAAGCACATTAAAAAGTTTGTCATCGAGGGATTTCACAAAATATGATAATGTATAACTATATTTGAACTTAATATTATAGTTAATTTTGAATGAATTAGAGATAGGGAATATGGATCTTTTTCTAAAAGTGGGACCATTACCATTTATACAGTGACAAAATTGTTAAGTGCTTGAATGTTAGAATATTATATTCAGTGTATCTGAAATATTTTTTATTTTTTGAATTATCATATTGTGTATTTATAAAAAAACAGTAAAATATAAATTAAAACAATTTTTTAATAAAAATGTTAATGCTTGAAAAAATAATTTAGCAACCTCGTAAAATTTTTGTGACATTGGACTAAATAAATTAAATCTTTAATACATTTTTTATAATATATAGTATACTCTTATAACTTTATAAATGTGTTGATTAAGCTAACATTTATAATTGCAATAATTGCTATAATTAAACTAATGAATGAAAATGTTAGGTCATTATAATAAATCTTATATGTGTTATGCCTTAATCATTAAGTTGACATAATTTTTTAATTTGTAGATAAAAAATTGAGATTATGGTAGACTAATATGTTAACAACATATAATTAGCTTAAAATAGTTTAAACTAACTATACATGTGACAAAATGTATAAAGCCTAGAATATGACTAGTTTTCATGTAAAGATTTTGACCAAAAAAGGTCTCCCTTTTAGAAAACCACCCATAAAGTAAATCTTTTATATAAATTTAACCCCCCCCCCCCGTTTGTGTATTTTTTCTTTAATATTTAAACACATTATACATAGTACACACATTTTTGGTCGTATATTCATATAATTCCTAGGCATTCAATTATCTAGTGCAAAATTTTTATTATTTAAAACTCTTATGTAGAAAAGTTTTGTCAAAATTGACTACAATTGACGTCCAAAATTGACGCATATAAGGGAATTTCCATTATATTACACATTACATATTCAATTCTTCTCATAAAACAATTATAATATTTACAAAAAATTTACAAATATTAATTCTATATTTCTCATAATCTGTCAAATGTTCTTATTATTTATACTATTTTGTTATTCGAGTAATTAGATTTCTTTAACAAATTAGTATGATTCATTAACGGATATCAATATTGACATCGTTTCATCAACTCATTTTGTATAAATGTATAATGAACATTTATTGTTTATGATTTATATTTTAGCTTAGTAGAGATTTCTACCGAAGATTGAAAGTTGACCGTCTTCTTTATAGAGAAATTATACTCTGAGTTCACTCTTATTTATTTCATATACATCGCTCTGTAAATTGTCGTCAATATAAAGTCGTTTGTACCAAAAAAATTATATTTTTTTTTTTGTTAAATTAATTTTAAGAGCACATAATATATAACTTTTAATTCTAATTTTTCTGTAAATTACAATTGTATATCTAAACCTGATTTACTATATACATAAACTGTTTACCTACTGTCATTTTCTAAAACATTATTTTGCAAAAGCGTTCGTGTTCCAAAATAATAGTACTGAACTGCATATAGAATCGTTAAAATTGAAATCTCTGTGTTTAATTTATACTCTATGGTCCTGTTCAAAGTATTTTTCAATGAGTCCTTGAAACAATATAATTGTTTCACACTTACTACTAAACACTTACAATCATAGAGTAATAATACCAAGAGAGTTGAATGTATACATCTATCAAACTTTACAGACAAGGTAATTCGACCATGTAGATTTCGAATTTAATTTTAAAATGCTTTAAAAAAATTGCCTCCCTGATTTAAGGTAACATACTACTTTATTTCCATGAAAAGTGTTTAGTAGTATATTATTAATAAAAATCCATTTTCAATAAAATTTATATACGAGTAAGTCATTCAATTAAAACGAAAATATTTAAAATAGTTATATTTAATAACACGTGCTATAAACTAGTAATAATAACGTCATATAAAACCATAAATGTTTGGTCCACACTATAATGACCAAAAAATATAAGATTGTAAAGATGGCTCACTCTTTTGATTCAAGCGGAAAATCCACCATTTTGAAACTGCAACAAAAATATCAAAATGGGTGTCAGAATGTCAGCTACAATAATATTAATTTAGAGAAATATAGCTTGAATAATAAAAAAGTTTTTCGATAGCAGCAAATAACAAGTTTTGCCTACATTATTTGATATGCATAGCCTATATTGTACGGGCACTTTATTTCGTATTCATATGGCTTATAAGTAGGCAAAACTAGTTATTTACCGCTATCGAAAAACTTTTTATTATTGAAATTCGATCTTTTATACTGTTTTGGATGTAAATTACCATCGCATTGGTGTGAATATAAAATGGCGAACTTTGAATATTTAAACAAACATATCTACGCTTTTTTGACCGAGTGAACTCTCTTGGTATTATTACTCTATGATTTAAGCTTTCACGATAAAGTAATGACTGCTAATAGAATAAATGTGCGACGCAAGATCAAATATATGTAGACAGCAGAGATTTGGATAGCGTATTTTGTCTAATGAAATGTCGATAAGAGGTACATCCAGGCTACACCAAAATATGTTGATACGATAATTTTATGTTAACTAGAGCAGTGTAATTCACACATTTCGACGGTTCAAATTATGTAGAGTAATACATATTTTATGTGAATGTAAATAACAAATAGTTATATAGCAAACTATGCATGTATAGTATTGTCTCATAAATTCCTATGACAGAAATTTATCGAAATCTTTACCTAAAGTAGAAAGTATATTTTTTCAAACGACTATATTTTAGTAACTAAGTAACTGATAATCTTAACTAACCAAATAATGTTAAACTAAATTATAATCAGAAAAACAATCTCTTTAAAACTTTAATTTTAACTTTTCATGACATTCATGGTGCTTATCATATTTTGAGAAATCGATAGTAATTCTATATAATAATTGTGCAACATACAAGGAAACCTAAGGAATCATTTCTATGTAAATGAAACCACAAAATATTAAGTTTATATTTGTGCATCCAAAATTCATCCGAAAACGACAATTAAACTGTACTGTCAAGCAAACCGCCATATAAACATTCAAATTAAATCTTTGTAATTAAAACGATAAGAGTCCATGGGTTGAGGAGATTGATTAGCCTCGCTGTATCTAATAAGCTTCACATACTTATATGTATAATGAGATAAATATAAACACATCACACTGTATATGACATGGAATATCTATTTTTATACTTATGTACACATATATGGTGTAACGAAATTAACCGCGTTTTTATCCGAAAAATGTAATATATTTTATGACATAATATAAACATATAGAAAACACTTTAACATAATATAAAGCATATAGACAACACTTTAAAGGTCATAACCACCATTATCAATAATTTTTTGAAAGTCTAATTTCATTATTTCCAATTCCCGCCTTATCATAGCGGCAGTGAAAGATGACATGTTCAGTTAAGAATATATCAAGATCATGTTGATTGATAAAATCCATGTTCAGGTTATCCCGTAATGATTCCAAACGAGGAAATATGAACTGATCACAAATGTTACAATCGAGGGAGTATGTCGGTTGTTTCAGCAGCCTTACATTCCTTCGGATAAAAAAATCTGTAGTACTAAACTTAAGTTTTCCATTACAATAGGATTTGGCTGTGTTAAATATCGATATTAGGCGTTGTTTACTTTATTATGGAAAACGATAAATCTATGAAAAATGAAATCGATTGAGTGAACTGAGTAATTTCTACTATTGTTATGCATGTGTAGGTATACTACAATTAATATCATAAAAACTCGGTTAATTTCGATATACCATAAATAATATGTACGAGTATAAACAAATGTACGTGCATAATAATTTAGAACAACGATTCATGTTGCCTCAAGTGCTAATCTTTCTATTTAAGTGAGATCAAGTTTGTTACTAATTATGTATAATAATTAAGTTGAATTCCTAAATAATCAAAGAAGCTAAATTTTAAAAAACACTATACGACTTCATACTGGTTTAGATTATTATCTTAAGCAAGTTTAGCGATAGACCATATTTTAAATTTGACGCTCTTTGTCGGAAGAAGTTGAGCGTGAGAAGCAGCTTTATCGTTAATCTAAACCAACTGAAAAGTCAATTAGGCTTTTAAAAGTTTAGCAAATTTGTGGCTAGAAATGACGCCTTAATCAAACTATAGGTAAATTTAGGTTACACAGTAAATGTGCTACGACTAAATGAGGTTTAAACTTAGCTTAGAGAATAATTTTATGATTCACATAGTAGAATAAAGTAAATTTCACATTATAAAGGTTTAGAAATTGATTTTACACTTTCATTGGATTATATTAAAAGATTTAACCACTTTATTTCAAGTGATTAAGGACTAAGTGGACAAAGGAAAATACTGGAGATTCAAACCATGTTTCTTTCATGTTTGCTTCAAGCCAAATCTAATGTAAGTAAATCGGGAAGTGGCATATTATACTTCATTATTATCTCGATAACAAATACGCGTACGCTTTTAAAACAATATTTTCATTGTACATATGGATTGTCTTTAATTAGACTTTCTGTATACTTTTTCACATCAAAAGTAAACGAAAATTACATCTTTATTTCTATAACGACAGTCATAAATTATAGTAATTATTGATGGACCTTCTGCACAGTACAACATACAGAAATAAAGTTTCAATGTTCACTTACACTGGAATTTTCGAGAAGTGGGTCGTTCAGTATTGGTCACAACTTCCAGTGGCGTTTCCAACTGAGTTGTAACGACTGGTGCTGGAAATAAAACAATTATATATACAACTATATTAGCATTAAAAGTCTATGCCCACCCCAAATGCGACGTGGATATTTATGTATGAATTTCAAACTAAAGACAATACATATACTGCATTATGTTAAAATATAATGTAGAGGGATAAACCCATATGAGCTAGACTCGTGTATTATTTATTTAGGTCTATTATATACAGATCTGGGTGCATTATCGATGGTAAAAAAATGTGCACTTATTAAATATAATAATATGCTTTCATCATACAGTAGGATTCGCCTATATCGTATTCGCATATATCGTATATTTGCCTATATCGTATTTTTGTAAATGCACCGCCAAAACGCCTATCTGTTACATACAAAACAATTCGCCTATATCGTATATGATATTCGTCTATATCGTAAATTCGCCTATATCATA
>JAYRBW010060819.1:0-10602 GCA_036023295.1 Invenusta paracnida | reverse complement strand
GCATAGATTTCTGTTATAGGAATATTTGAATATTGCCATATTTGAATTCTCCATATCGCGATCGTAATCTATAAAGCAGCAATAGTTTAGAATCCAGTATCTATGCAAAGGCGCATTTATTTCATATTTTAGTATCTATGCATGGAAATACCAAATTTTTTACGAAACGACCTATAAATTGGAGTAACGGAGAATAGTTTCCAATGAATCGTTTAGAAACAATAGCATAGTTTCTCGTTCAGTCAACGGATTCAGAGCTGGAGCACTACCTTGATGCAAACGTATAACATTTCTGGCTGGTGCTCTTCCTTGAACTGCTTGGGCGTTACGATGCCATACGTGGCCAGAAGAAGAAGAAGTGCGGCGTAATAAATCGTCGATAGGGATGTTCACCTATTCATGGTCATTGTCGGAGCTCTCGTCTGACAGTTTTTCCAAGTTTTCTTTCTCCAATATATCATCCTCCGACGCAACACTATCGATGTCGCCGTCCTCTTCATGATCTGAAACCTCGTTAGCATTTTGATTTAGAAGTGATTTAATTCTGGATCATCCTCTTGGTCGGTATAACCAAGTATTCTATTTGCTTCATCTTTACATGCACGTTTTGGACGAGTAGCCATACATAAATTATTGAATGACAACAAGGAACTATCGTTTGAATTAAACAGAATTTAAAGTTTAGTTTATTATAGGTTTATAGCTGGTAAATCACAAGCCGGTAATCACAATCAGCAACGTGATACAACAATCTGTCACCAATAGTATTGACTACTATTTATGTACGTATATTCTCTTATTAGTAATGCAGACACTGACTTCTAACCAATCAAATCGATGATAGCAAAGTATATCTGTATCGCCGTCACTTGTCTTTAGCTTAGAATTATAATATTTTCAATACTGGGTATGACATACCCGGTTCGCACTTAGGAACTAATGTGGCTCTAATTTAGTGAATTTCTGACGATTAAAAAAAATATTTTCACATATTATGTAAACGTGTAAATAAGTACTAAAAGTCACGGTAGGAAATTGTCAATATATTCCTAATGTAAAAAATATAGACGTTTGTTAGACTCAGTGGGTATGACATACCCGGAAAAGGGGACAACCGTTAAGTAATCAGTATGATCTCCACCCATAAATTCAATTTATCAAATATTTCGACAATATAATTAAACCTGTAATCATAGAGTATACATAGAGAAGCTACTCTAATTGAGTTGTTATGGACTCCGACTTAAAAATAAATGAAATATATATTTTGAGAGTTACAAGTTAACCACAATTACGAGAAGTACATATATATAACACATATAATTTTATAATTATTAAATAATAAAATATTCAATATATTAAACATATTACAGAAATAAATTAATATTATTGTGATTTTGTTAATATTTATGGCCGCCATTCATGACTGCTGTAATCACTAAAATCATAATGTTTAGTTTTTCCAAATGCATTACTATAGACAACAGGTAATTTATATATTTTTATAGCAAAAATAACATGACATATTTTTGGTATGTATTGTATATAATCTTAATAGGTAATTGCTCATCATTTCCATTTGTAGTATATTGATTTGAAAACCAATGATTTATTGTTATTATAAAGTACTAAAATGCTTGGATGTATATAATATATTCACATCATCTATTTGAGTTTGCTATGCTTATATTATTAGTAAATAAATTGTTTCCATTTTATCTAGTTAGTCACGCACAAAACAAATATTTATTTAAATTATACTACTCATAAGCAGTATAGACGAGGTTGACGAGCAGTAGTACAACAAAATCGTTTACGTTTAAAATTAATATAAATATAATAAATTAAATCTATTTTAAATTAAATATTAAATTAATTAATTATTTAGAAGATTTTTAATATGTATTTGTTTAATTTATTCATTCAAAACACAGGAGTCGTTCCTCTATGCCCGTACTTCCTTCCCTCATATTACATGTTATCTCTATTAATGATTTTATTTACAAAATGTATTCTGTTAACATTAATGCTCGATATAATTTTATCTACTATGATATTTAAAGTCTTTTTACTAGCATTCCTTTATCTGAAATCAATGAATTAGCTATAAACTATTGTTTAAGATTCGCCTAACCCTCCTTCCTTTGATAAACAAATTTTTACGTAAGTTGTTAGTTTCTGTTACTCATGGTAAATTTTATTTCAATAATGTTTTCAACGAACAAACTGAGGGTATTGCAATGGGCAGCCCTGCAGGCCCAACTCTGTCTAACATTTTCTTGTTTAACTTTGAACACATCTCATTAAATTCTTTTGATTCTCCTCTTAAAGTATATTTTAAGTTTATTGATGGCATTTTTTGTATTTTTCTTAATTTACATAGATCTTACTGCTAAATGTTTACATAATAATACACAATACCTAACAAAAATGTTCAATTAAACTAAATTCTTTCTCACTTCCTATTTTAGATATGTATATGTAATAATACTATTTACACTTATGTTTTGAATAAGCCCATTAAAACTAAATTATTGGTAAACTTTAATGCTTTTTATCTATCCTCCTATATGCAATGTGTTTATTATGCTAGCGCGTTATGCTATTACTCGAGAAAGTACTCAAGTTACCAAAGTGCTTAAAGTTACTAAATGGATACCTCCTCAGGCCCTGATAATATCGCTCCTAGAGTGCTCAAGATTCCTGGCTTGATTTAAGAAGTCACCCGTTTATTCAATGCATCCTGTCCTCTCGGTGGTGACCCTACAGCACGAGTACCTGATATCTGGAAAACAGCCTCCATAATCTCTTTTCTGAAGAAGGAAAACTTCCCACACATCGATAATCAGCGTAGCATTTCTCTTATGTGTACTCTTGCCAAGTTCTACAACAAAGTCATTATGAATCGTCTACTCCAAGTCATCAATCCTTTCCTGTCACTATTTAAAGTGGTTTCCGCCGCCCTGATCGATCTTCCACAGAACAGATTGTCGTTCTCCGCTAAATCATCGACTCTTGTAGTGTTCGAAAGTGTTCCGTCGCTATTGTGTTTGTGGACTTCCAGAAGGCGTTTGACTCGGTCTAGAGATCTTCCATCTCTACCATCTTAGGCTTCTATGGAGTGCCACAAGTACAAATCTCTTCAATTATGGACCTCTTCAATTATACTCCCGCCTCGGTCCAAACATCTCACGGCTCAACTGAACCATTCATCACGTCTTCGGGTGTCCTGCAGGGTGACACTTTGGATCCCTTTATTTTTATTACGATGCTATACTACGTATTTCGTCCCACTCTCTCAGATGAAGACGCTTATCTTCTTCGGGGGATGCGTAGCTCTAGATATCACGCCGTCTTTCTTTTCGCTTTAGCGTATGCTGACGACATTGCACTTCTCTGCTGTGCTCCTATCGCAGCTCAACGTGTTACTCAATACATTAATACATTTCTATCACAAAGGCAGACGCGTTGGTTTAAAAATTAGTGCCAAGAAAACCAAAGTTCTCCACGTCGGAACAGTTACCGCTCCTTCACTAAAATTACCGACTGGAGAAGTGCATTCTATCTGTTACGACTTTAAATATCTTGGGATAAACGTTATATAAGCCTGATACTCGCTTTGCTGATTGGAGGAGACAAGCTTGGGGGGTCGCGCAGTCTCTCTTCCGAATCTTCACATCGTCAGCCATCGACAAAACCAAATCTCGGTTCTTTTGTGCATTACTATATAGTTGAATATATATTTGTATACGATCTCGAGTTCGTCCCAATGACTCCTTCAAGAGAACCCCGAGTAAATGCTGCGAACCGAAGACTTATTTGTTTTGCTCTTGGCATTCGATATCCACGAATTATATCTATAATACTTACCTGTACAAACATTCTGGCATCAAATATCTTTCTACCACTCTTCATCAGCGCCGTCTTATGATGCTCGGACACATTATGAGAGAGAAGGACCGCAATGTGTCCTCAAACTCACCTCGATCTCTTTGGTTTTGGTTCTGGCCTACCCACCTAGCGATCAGCTCCGTAGTGATATGGCTCGCTACTGGTGCATCAACAAGACACTGACAAGTGACATTTTGACCCTTCACTTGAACAATTTTAGACAGCTGCTGTCTCAATTTTCAAACCCAATATTTAGGGGGATGGTCCTAGAATTATAACTGGAATCTATATGTTTATTTGTTCGCATGCAATATACATGTATCTCATTGTTGTAGTTCGTTTATTTGTATTATTATATTATTATTATAAAGAAATTAGCGCCCCGTTAATTTTTTGTAACTTGATAGAAAATGTTTTATCTTTCAATTTTAAAACCGAAGGGCATGCATTTGTTAAATGTTTATTTTGAAACACGTAAGTACATAAACAATGCAGCTACAAAGAATTTACAACTTCCTTACGTAAACATTATTCGGTTTAAGAATGGAAATTGACCCCCCAAAAAAGACAATGTGGAAGAATTAACATATTTGACAAGAATGAAACAATTATTTACGTTATATGTTCATCGAGTATTTATGTTCCATGATATGCTGGGTGATTGCAATGTTGCATTATAATTTCTCAGAAAAGTTATTAGTTTGAAATATTTTAGATAGAAGTTTTATAATGTTCTAGAATAGATAAGATTTAGAACGTGTGAAATTTTAGAATATCATGTTTTATTAATATTGAATATGTGAAAGAGAATTATAGTTATAATCACAGAGTAAAGAACATTACTAAGAATATAATATAATGAATAAAGTAATATTCATTACTCTATGGTTATAATCTAAAACTATCATGTTAGATTTCGACTTTATGTATTTTTCTGCTATTTTTGACATTATAATATTATATTTTTTTTTAAATCACACGAATACTTCATCAAGCTTCAAAAGTGAAATAATTGATAAACGATTGTTATCAATTTTCCCTTGATTATTCCATTGCGTGTCAATTGCTCTTATTTTTTAAAACAAACTATAAAATTATTTGTTACTTCGGTTTAAAAATTAAAAAAGTTAATTAGTCGTGTAATAGTCGTGTTTTCATATCGTGTTTAATCTCGTATTTAATAATAGTGTTCTGTCGTACTTTTCAAAATTATAATTCGTGTTAACAATTCAAGTTAACATTTTTTCAATTCTTTAATTATAAAACTGAATTATAAACTTGGTTTGAGAGTAAACATTTTTTATTTTTATTGTTAATGTTATATATAAAAAATAAAAATGAATTTAATGAAATAATTGTTTCCCAATTTATCTACGTTTACAACAATTTATAATGTGATTATGTACTGTAAGGGATATTTTAAATATTTATATTATTAATTCCAAAAATATATATTATGGTTACTCTTGATAGTTATCCCGCGGTTTTCCTAAAATATCGCAAAATAAATACATCGCCTACTTACTTACTGTTCTCTTTGAAAAATTATCACTATCCGGTTTTCTATCTAACCTAAAGTGACATCTATTTTCAAGAAAGATTCATTTTCTTCACCTAATAACTAATAACCGACCCATCTCACTTACAAATTACATTTCCAAAATTATGGAGAGCATCATTAACAATGCATTCTTGATTTCCTCCTTACCAATAATTTAATATTAATCTTCTCAGCTGGGCCTCCTCCCACTCAGGCCAACCTTGACCCACTTAATGCCGGTCAGCAACACCTGGTGCAACGCCATAAATTTCCACAAGCGCGTAGATTCCGTTTACATCGACTACGCCAAAGCTTTAAACTCAGTCTGCTACATAAAGCTCTTTATTAAGCCCTAAGAGTATGATATTTGTTTCGAGCTACTCTTTTGGATACAAAATTTCCTCTCGGACAGAACATCAACCTACGTCGTTAATAATCTTTCTGATATATTTCAAGTTATCAGCGGCGTTTCCCATGGCTCGATTACGGGTCACACCCTATTTTTGATCTATATTAATGATTTAAATGTCACTCTTATCAGCAGTGTTCCCGCTTTTTTTTCTCAGCTGTACACTGTTCATACAGGAGTCACCTTAGTGGACCCAGTACACGAAACCTCCTTTTCGTTATGTACTAAAATAAAGTGAATTATAACGATCAGAAATTAAGTTCAACATATTAATATGGATTTTTTTCGAGCTGCCCAGAAACCGGTTCTCACACTGACTAATGTGGTAATTAGGTAATTTGCTTCGTTTAAAATCCTGACATTTTATATTTCAACAGATAGGCAGTGCGTAAATAACTTTTAATTTCTTTATTGTGTATATTAATATTTTTTTTACATAATTAAATAAGATTGTTATAATTGTTTTTATACTTTTATATATTGTGTACTGCAACATCATACAAGTTGATAAATATGTTTTATTAAACGTTTAATTTCATACGATATATTAAGTATGATTTTGTTGTTTGTATTTTGATATAAATGAATATTTATAAATGAATATATATCTATTTGCTATATAATGTAAACTCAAGGAATGAATGCCAATTCATAATAGGTATATTCACCGAAAGTTCATGACTCTCCACTCCAAATAAAATTGGATTATTTTTATTTTTACTAATTTTACATCTATATGTAAAGTACTTTAACTGAATGTTATATATTATATTATTATTTTTAAAACACAAATTTTCAATTTTGTTTATTCATTAAATTGCATTATTTGTCATTTTATTTAAGATAAACAATTACGTATTGTACAGAATATGTTATTTCTTTAGTATATACTGCAGATGTCCAGACCTGATGTCCAACGATAAAAACATATACATATAATTAGATATTCTCGACACTATACAATTAATGAATTATAATAATACATTTTAATATAATAATAATAATAAGAAGAAGAGTATATTTGTGAAAATACATTAATAAAAATCTTGTACAGCAATGGAGTGTAATATAGAAGATAGAAAGTAGACGACAGTTATTTTAGATATGTAAAAATAAAAATAAGTATGAAGGTTAAAGTTTAACAGTAAACGTATGATAATGACAATTATACAAGAATTTGAAATCAGAAATTATATAACAAAAGTGTATAGAAATAACATTTGAATATAAATATAAACATGTAGGCGGAAAAAAGAAACGATTACTGATTTATGATGGTGGTGATTTTAGGATAAAAAGAATTCCGTATATAGGTATATATAAAGGTAGATTATATAGATAGGTAAATATAATATTATAAATTTAATAATACGATAAAAACGAATATCAAATATTATCCACAAATTAATAATATTTTATAATAAATAAGCAGGTTACTTGAAATCACCCTAACTTTATTTGCACAAACTACAGGCACAATAATTTTGGATTATTTTACCTCTTCTGACCTAAGTTAAACTGTTCGTTATCAATTATATGTCAGGATTCAATCTACATTAGATAGACATTTATTTCCGATTCCTAAAGTTCCTAAATGCATGCTAATCAAATTTCTTTCATTTTCATTCTTATTCATTCAATTAATGGATTATTCATGTAGTATAATCGTTTCAACTCATTGTAATTATACAATGCATTATCTCATGTCTATAACGCAGTATAAATAGTTCCAGATATAATTACAGGAGCACTCATGAAAAAGTTTATTTACAATTATTTACAATTTAAAACTTAAAAATAAATTAAAAAATATAAATCTATTTGTGTATTATTTTCTGTGTACATAATAGTTTATACATGTAAGAATGTATATTGATAACTCTAAATAATCCTTGAATCGCAAGCATAGTTTTCTAATTTTTTATGAAGTTTAGACAACACTAACATTTATTTAATTATTTGAAAATATGTTACTTCTGCATGGATAGCAATTTCAGATTAAAGTACTTTGAATTGTAAATATTTTATAGATTTCTACTTTGAAATATAAAAACGATTTAGCAACAATTTTACTTGTTTATGAACAACCTACACACAAACAAAATAGTAATCTATAATAGGGGACATTCTGATCTCTATGGCTGTAAAAATTATCATTGTATTGCATAATTATTGCAACAAATATTTAAAATGAAAGTAATAATATTCCAAATATATTCTCATTATTCTCAATATATTCAGGGTGTAACTAACTCGACTAGCGGTCAAGAGCTGGATCTCATTTTAGCAAGACCACGGTCACCTTATTAAATCAGTCTCTATCCATGACTATATGCTGTCAGCGATCCCTGCCTAATTCTGTGACAACTTAACCCGGTGTTAAAATATTATTTATGATTGGGTCAACCGGTTGGGTTGAGTTCGGGGAGTTCCCTGCGGAAAAACTGGGGCCAGATCGGGCCAAAAATAAGTATCATTAAAAAAATTCACACTACTTGAATTTGACTAGTATAGTGTGACAAAATAATATTTTTTATTTACATATAACTATATTTCGACATATTTGTTATAATATACAACATTTTGACACCTGGCGGATTCGAACTCAGCACACCCACCTGTGAGTCTTCTATGAGTCTTGGGACTCACAGAATAACAGCTTAACCAACTGGCTATTGAACTGTTGATACAGACTTAGGTTTAAAAGCATCTTAATACAATTTTAACGTGGCCATATATAAATTCCGCGAACACCACAAAAATATTCCCATTTTCAAACTTATCCACTCACTTAAATTTTTTGTATATAGAATCACACCACTTTAAACTATGTTAGATTGAAATGGGATATCTAACTTATATGAAAAAAGCACATTTGCCATCGAATTCAATTTAAAAGTGATTTTTCCATATACTTACGAAATACATAATAATTTACAATAATATTTTACTGTACAAATATAATATGCATTATTTATTAATGATTCACCATGTCTACAATGATATTTCCTATTGAAATAAACAGCAAATGTGAAATATAATATTATTTTAAAACTTTTTAATGGTATTTCAAAATAAATAAATAAATGTTCATAAACAATTTCCCATTCGACCAGTAATCAATTAGATTTATGAAGGGAAAAATGTCGATCAGATTATAAGGTTTTTACAAATTTGAAGCACTGGGTACTTGATTAATTTTTATAATCGGTAAAAAATTTTATGATTGTTTGTCAATTTTAACTTACTTTGAAATATATTTCGTAAATTATCGTTGAACATTTTTATATTGCTCAACAATATATCTTATCAAACATTATCTACAACTTTATTTTCATTTTAAAACTATTATACTTTGTAAAAATCATTTTTAGAACATTTTAAAATGTATTATTCATTGCATTATCCATTGTTATTTTTATTTTTATAAGTACCTATATATAATTATCTCTCAAATCAAACAAAATAAAACAATGAAATGAAAAACTTTTTAAAATCCGTATAAATATTTATTCATTTAATTAACCAATAAATATTAGTAATAACAAGTAATAATAACCGTCAATATAGTCACTTATCCATCAGTCTTTCGAGTGCAATGACTTTGCGCCCATACCGTGAAGTGGAAGAAATTTCAATTGAGGCTGCAGGAGAATCCACAGAAACTTTGCGCCCAAACCGTGAAGTGGAAGATTTTTTGTGTGGCTGCTGTAGGATTCACAGAAACTTTGCGCTTAGACCGCGAAGTGTTTGAAATTTCAATTGAAGCTGCAGGAGAATCCACAGTAACTTTGTGCCCAAACCGTGAAGTGGATCAAATTTCAATTGAGGTTGCAGGGGTATCCACAGAAACTGGTTCGTTTATTTCATCATTTGGTGTGTCAATCTTACACTGTACTTCTACTTTAGTTGGCACCTAGTTCTTGCATGTCAAATGAAAATTCCCATCACTGTAACAACAATTTGAATAGCATGATGTCTCTTTCCATAAAATTTACCTTCATAAGGTACTATGCCATGGGCAATGCTCAACCCAGATACAGATATCCACTGTCCAGCTAGCTAGTTTGGTTCTACAACGTTCAACATCATCTTTTGTCACTGTTATGATTTTTATTCGAGAAGTCTGTTCATCAAAATAGTTTTAAAATGTATCTGTATCAGAGATGATCTTGCCTCCAACCAAAGCCAAGTAGCTTCGATTCCATATGAAGCATTATGGTTGACCAGAAAAGCAACAGCAGTCTTGTTTCTGTATTGGCTTGATGGTGAATCTGTTATGTAATGCACTGTTTGAAGCTCAGGAATCTCCTTTTTAAGTAATGATAATGAAGCTTCGATAAAAGCCATTGTTGTCCCAAATGTATGCGATTTTTCGTCTGATATTCCAACAATACTGTTACAACTCACCCTAATCTCCAATAAAGTAGACAGCCATGGGATGAAGTGCCACTTGATTTCTGTCATAGAAAACGGAACTCACCTTATTTTGATAACAGCAGGCATAATTCTCATTTGGATAGTAAACATATTTCTAGACAGATTTTGTCTTAGAATACGCACTTGTTCATACTGTATCCTTACACGGTGGGAGTGACTTCGAAGATCTTCGAGTGAGTAGTATACTTATTGAGTTTTTGACCCATAAACTTATTTATCCCAAAAAGCATATATTTCACATTTTAAAGCATATTTTTCACATTTTCACTTCACATTTGACATATGTCACATTGCGTTCTTAACCCACAAACTTATTTATCCA
>JAYRBW010060818.1:0-10603 GCA_036023295.1 Invenusta paracnida | reverse complement strand
GTCACATACAGTATATTGCTTACCTTTCTAGTGGAGACTGATAGCCAGGGATTTTCTATTATAATACAGTATTGACTATGAAGGCATTCTTCTCTCTCATTGATTTATATTTTTTAAATACCCCCTCCCCTCTTGCATCATTTACCACAGAATGATAAAAGCCATAAGAGGGACAGAAAAAAATTCATTCCAAAAAGATATAGCCCATCTAAAATCCAAAATTTTAAATTGATGACGTGGTCCACTATTCTATTGTTAACTAGTTATCAAAGACAAAATAAAAAAAAGCAATTTAAGCAAATATTTTTTCTGCAATTTTTTATTAATAATACTTTGTTAATATTTATAAATTAAAAAATCTGTTGGAATCTACAAGTTAGAAATGAGCCATTTTTAACTTGTAAAATTAGAACATATTAATAATATTTTACCTATAGAATTTATATTGCCTTTATTTATCTTTTTGTATAAATATATACTATTATATTGATATAATTTAAATGAGAGAAAAGCTATCAATAATTTCAATGTATCAATATATCAGTAAAATACAACTTATGTCTTTTAGACCTATGTCATTTGCATTAATCTACAAACTTATGATAAATATTAGATATAAAATTAATTTTTCAAGTTTTTATATTAATAATTAAAAAAAAATTTTCACATTATATATTGCTTATATACATAACAAATATGTTTATTGCATTTATTGATCATAATACTAAAAATTATTATTTAGTATTATTAATATTAAACTGATGCAATAATCCAACAAATTATTTTTTAAATAAATAAAATTAAAAAAATGTCAATCAAAAATCCAAAATTGTATCTTTTAACTGACACCAAAAATATTCAGAATAATAAAAAAGACTTAAAAAAATAATTAAGATTGAGTATCATAACCATTTTGTAAATTGTTTTAAAGTATTTTACTATTTAAGTTCAAGTTGTAGAATAAAAATATAAAAAACTATTTATAATTTTTGACCAATGATTTTATTACTTGACCAATATTAAAATTGGAATTTAAATAATAGACTATTTACCAGTTTCAAATATACCCAACTTTTAATAAATGTAGCATTAATAAACCATGTAGTCACAGAAGGGACTACTTTCTAATTATAAATCAATGCACTATAAGCCACAATAAAATTCATTTTAACTATTAAATATAATTAATGTTCTATATCACTTTTGATAATTTTATACTGATATTTCATATGCACTAATATTGTTGTAAATTAAATATATTCTATTACATTTATAGTACACCATTTTATTTTAGAAAAATATTTAGAATACTTTGATTATTATTTATTTTTCTATTATTATTAAACTTTGGGAGTTTGATTATTTTCAATAATTGAATTTTGTATATATTTTGTATCTAATTATAATTATATGAATATATGCCATTTTGGATTTGTCATATTGCATACACCATAAAACTATTAAGGTAATATACTTATTATTGAAAACGTTTTCAAATTTTAATATCTATAAAATTAATATATTCAAAACATTAAGAGAGTATTTGTCTCACAAGTAACAATTATTAAGTTAATAAAATACATACAATAGAATTTACCTATATCTATGTTTTTTTTAAAGCCAACTATTTGTACGTCATCTATATATCAAAGTTTTGGGTCTTTGTTAGTAATCTTATAAATTTCATGACAGTACCTACTTAGTAGTAGCTACATACAATCAAATCTATTTCATTACAACAAGATATTATGTCACTGGGTAATCAACTATCTATGCTGTATTTGCTTTGTCTGCCATTTTCAATCGACATATATACAATTGCTATTTTGTATATATTTAACAATGTTATTGTATACTGTTTTGAAAAGAAATAACTTCATTTTAAAGTTTCAAAATTGAAGCTCAAATATATTTAAATGGTTTCTTAGTATATGCTATTATCGATAATTAAATTTTAGTATTAAATCCAAAGTGAAGTTTAATTAATCTCAAATATAATAAATTAATCTCTAAAGTATAGAAAATGTTTCTGTATAGATACAAAACGTGAGTATAATCAATTTTTATATTTCCGGTCCAACGGGGCAGTCAGATAATGTGTGAGAGTTAGTTTGAGATGTGAGTTTGTTTGAGAAAATTCCTGACGTTTAGCAATCTTAGCATTTGTGTTCCATGTTTATATATATATTATATGATAAACATAGGTTTTTGCATAAAAAACACCAAGTTTGCATATCTCAAATATTTGTCAATAACAAGGGTTTTTTCTGCCATTCAGAGTTTATTGATTCAGGAATTCCGAATCAATAAGAAGAAAAGTATCAATTACAAAAGTTTAAAATAGAGAAAATAGCAAAAATTTCGACTATGTTATCTTACAAAGAAACAGGTTAAACGTAGTATAAAATTCAATATCCCCTCTCCATCCATAGATGAAGTGATAAAACAAATAATTCATTTAGCTTGGCTAATTTTGATATTAACATATTTAACGTTATTTACATTGATTCTAAGTTATATTGTAAATAGGCTATAAAGTAAATATATTCGTTGATGGACATTGCTATATATGTAGGTATATATATGAAAAATATATTAGAATGAGAAGCATAATTTATAAAAATCATTAGTCAGTTTATATGAGAACTACTTTATAAATTTAATTAATTTTTAGCTCACTTTGGATTTTTGTTTATATACATATTGGTATCAAAAGTTTGAACTAACTGATTACATTGTTATTTCTATATAGACTATACATAATATTGTTTTGATAAAAGGATAGTTTAAAGATATGTTTGTGCATCTAGTATTAATGAATGCATTGATATAAATTCTCAGATTCCTTCTAACTTTAATCCTTCATAAGTTTTCTTTATAATCTTTATATATCACATTTAGTTAGAAATTACTAGTGAACAATTATGTATTCTTCATTACACACTTTATAGTAGTAATATATGGAGACCATAAATCCTTTTTAGTATTGTAATAAATAAAATGTAATATTACATTACATTTTGAAGAAGTTAACCCTTAGATGTTTGAACTACAATATCCTCCATTTCTGTCATATTTATGACTACTTTTGTTGATGATAATTATTGTCGCTGCAGAACTAAAAAATGCCAACCCTATCTATACTGGGCTTTTTACTGCTTCCATATCCAGAATGGTAAAAACCATTAAGCCCCCTCCTTCATAATTTAACAAATTCAGTTTAGTTTAGAGATTGATTATAACCTTGCATGTGATAGGTTTTTCTAATTTGTGACAAAATGGGGCATATTGATTTGAGGGCGGGGTCCATATACCCGTTGAGTGATCATCATTGAATAAAGAACATGTTCAACTTTAATTTTGGGAATATTCATGGACGATTATAGTGCTTAATTTATTGTTTTATATATAAAATTAAAAATGTATTGAAAGCTTCCGTGTTTGGATAGAGTTATTGAAAGTATGGTCAAATGAAATATTGGGTTTTATACATTGTTAAATAGAGGAGAAAAAAATTGAAGAAATTGTTATATTTTAAATAATGTAATATTATTAGCAATTATAATAATCTAGTCAAACGTTTTTCCTTGCATGCACTTTAAGGGTATCAATTCAGTTGAACTGCTTCCTATATCTTGTTTCAAAACCGATCAATATACTCAATTGTATGAATTAATTTCATTTATATTTGATATAATTGTTTACTAATGTATGATTTTTACAAAATGTGGAAATCAATTCCTTTATAGTAGACAATATTTTAATTATAAAAAATGAACCACATATTATGTACATATTTATTTACATGGGTAATATTTTCTTGTGGATTAATTAAATTAAAGAATACTTTGTCGTAATTATGGAGAAGAAGAATTTGATAATGTAAATGCATATATTCATAAATTAGACAACCATTAACTTAATATATGACATCGGAGGATTTTCTCCAATAATTACGTTCTTTAAGGTGCAATTTTCAACAATCGCAAACCATTTAATGCAGTCAATTCTATGTTTAAAAATTCTTGTCTGAAAATAAGTCAATTTCTGTGCATTTTATCACCATATAACTACTTTCTATAAATGTTTATGTTTATGTGTTTTAATTATAAGCAGCATATTTGTATAATATTTTAATAGATAATATTTAATACCAATAATGTGAAACAAAGAAAATAATATGGAAGCAATGTTGTGTAAAATATACCTACTACGGTGAAAGCAATTGATATTTAGGACCCTTTTGCATGCATATAATTATACCTTGTTTGTTGTTTAATGACATGTTATTAGAGATGAGTAATTTGAAGATCGGTATATTTATAAACATACTCGTCAAAAATTTTAAAATGTATTCTACAATTTTGTGAAATCTCTACTGTATATCTTTTATTAGACATATTTTTTTTATACGAAAATAATTATTAAAACTATAAAGCTCTGATATTGTTCGCGAGGCATGAAAATAACAAGAAACAGGTATAATTAGAAAAACAATTTCGCTACCAGGTTACATTGTAGTTAGTTTGTTTACTGTAAATGTTCTCTCTGATGTTGCTTTACATCCTGTCCTATGATTGCATAAAGGTACCTGGAACTGAAAATAGTTTTCTAATGATGCTATCCTGTTACTACAAAAGTCTGCTTTCTTCTTCCTTAAAAAAGGTTATTATATTTGAAAATATTTATGTATATTTCTTACAATTCAAAACTAAATCTTCTTATTTGTACATATGTACAAATGAATTTTTATTTGTAGTTAAGTTGAACTATTGCAATTTTGGTTTAATCTATGGCTGATTTCGGTTTGTTTTCTGAAAGTATTTGAATAGTCCATTTAATTACTCGATCCATCTATATCATTTGTAAAACATTTTATTGTTTTAGATTGCAATGTACAACCTCAAAAAGGATGTATCAGTTGTGTCATTTTTCACGAGGTGAGTTTTGTTTTAAAAATGATAGAGTACAAAGCAAATGAATCATTAAATATAGGCATAAAAGATAGCTTTAAATTTAATTAAAAAACGGACAGCTTTCCTTCTTAAATAAACAGTGAAGTATAAATGCATAGTAATTAGTAAGTTAGTATGTACTTCTTGGATTATCTTATATGAAAACAGTGGTGAAACCTAAAAAAGAGGTAACCACTCCAGAAGGGGTTCACAAGCGATGCCCCGACCCCCTTCGAAATGTGTAGAACCCTTTAGTTAATCTCTTTGTCTGTCCTGCGATCGGAATATGTCACTCTACGCCACAATTCTTATTCTAAAAGAAGACAATTCCTTGTTTTCTCATCTTCAGCTTTGCAATGTTGGGCACCATTGTATTCCTTCGTCGTTTCCATTCGTTTGCCGAACAGTTCATACTTAATGCCTGTATTTCTGTCCTGCTTGATGCCATTATGACCTTTACAGTGAGTACCCTATACCCCTCTAATGATTATCACTAATTGGGTTTGTTTCACTTCTCTAGTTAGCAAAGTCAGGTTTACTATACTAAATATTTCTGATTGATATCTTTTAGAATTACCCTTCCAGCGATAGGATCAACTGTGGTCTCCTCTCCATGCTGCTCATTTACTCGAGTAAGTTTGCCTGTGCCTCTATCTTCCTGTACTATTCTATTAGCATTTTGCATTTGCCATAGTCTGTAATATATACATAGTACTAATAACTCATATATACATATCATTTATGATAATTTTCATAGTTTAACAGTGAAATATGAAGTTTGATTTTAATTGATATCAAAACAAAAACGAGTGTCGCAAAAAGGAAAGCCAAGAAACGAGTCACTCAAAAGCAAAACAGTTTATCTTGATAATATGAAGTACCAACAGCCATTTAATAAATTGATATAAAAAGGGCGCTAAGATATATTTGTTACAATGCTTACTATTAGAAATACATATATATATATTGACATACAAATATACATAAATAAGTAACATGTACCTGTATCTAGACTGAACAAAAATACGAAGACAAATAAAAAATGCATGTTACCTTTTAAATAATGTATACTGTTATAACGCATATACTACTAATTATAGACTACTTATATACCAGCAACAATTTCAAAGTTCACGCACGCACTGAATGACATGGAAATAGTTTTATTTCACGATAGAAAAGAAACGACTACGCTACATTGAAATATCTGCATGATTAATGCAAAAATCGATGTTTTATTCAAGTATCCTATTTATTATCAAGGAACATTAAACATATTTTCTAAAAAATATATTTACATATATCTATTTGGACAACGGGTTCATTGAAGATCCATTTTTAAAAAGGTTCTTTTGAAGTCGAAGGTTCTTCAGAGAACCCTTTCGCTAAAGAACTGTTGAAGAACCCTCTAAAAACCCCTGTTTCTAACAGAGTACATGTTACTTTTTCATATATATGTATTTCTAATAGTAAGCGTTGTAACAATTAGATCTTGGCGCCCTTTTTATATAATTTGTATTGACTGTACTTCGTATTATTATCAATATCAACTATTTGCTTTTGAGGAGCTCGTTTCTTGGCTTTCATTTTGCAATGCTGTCGTTTTTTGTCTTGATATCAAATACATTCTTAGAATATTACTATATATTTAAAGAATTGAATTTAACTTTATTAATTTGTGAATTATAGTAAACATCGTGAAATAGTGCGACCAATTTCAAGAGACTTAACTTAAGGCATCGTTAATGGGATTAATTTCAATACTAACATACACACATATATATATGAATATTTAACATAATATGTCAATTTAAATTTTAAAAATTCATAAAATTTACAAATTATAAGTTTTCAGAAACTTTCATGAGATATACGTGATTTAATTTCCTTCCCAGTATGAGTAATACCCAATTTTGTTGATTTTAATGTGAACGCTTCGCAACCATCAACATGTTTAACTAAAATATGAACCTAACAATAACTAGTTAATAATTCAAAATTACCCGCTTTACTTTGAAAAAGTTACATTTTGGTAGAATATTTTACGGTTGTCTATATTCATATGTGTGTTCATATAAGTGTTATTTTGTTAGGTAATATTTTCGCTTTATTTTGTGACATATTATTAAGTAAGACTATTGTACTACACTATTGAGGATAATTCCAGAGATTATTCTGAAAAGATTTCATCATAGATACATTTTGTTCCTTAACGCTTGGCTATTACGCTGATACCTAAAATTAACTTTTTAATTGCATTCTAGCCTGATTTAGTAGCGGTCAAAGATAGGCCTATTCTCCTTAACACAATAGCTCAACTTTCTAAATTATGCTATTCACCACGCAATTGCAATCATACAATTGTTTTCAATTACCTGCATCAATTACCTTTTCTTCCATTTTATTTTATAAAAGCATTAATATTAGACTTCAAAGGTAAATTGGCCAAGTTTGTATACTATATAGCATTGGTACTCGTGGTGACAAGTTTAAAAAAAACAGAAATAGCCTGGCTCTAAACTTTAGTTGTGGAGAAACATGTTTATCTTTAGTCTATCATACTTTTAGGCAGTAAGAACTTGCTCAATGAAACTAGTACAAGATTCATTTCACAAGCTTTTAAACATCTTTATCTTTTTGATAGATTTTTAGAAGGAAAAGAGATAGAAGACCAAATCAGATCTTGAAAGGCAGCTAATTTCAGATTTGGCCAAACTAATTATATAGAAAGAACTTTTATAGGTGTCATTAGTTGAGGATTTTAATCACAAGTGAGAGAATTAGGATGAATAAAAACACGTTTTAGACACTATTCGGCATAAAGAATCATCGCCTAACTATGATGATAATTGCTATTCAAATTAGTTAGTAATAAAACATTGATTATTTTCTAATACCTACGTATAAATCCAATGAAATCAATCAATATTTCAAAAGAAGGGTTATACCTATATCGATTAGCTACCATATACGCTGTTCATAAAGCATTATACAGCGGCATAAACATGACGTGAGTAATGTTTCCATCAATAATATTTAATTGTTTTTCAATTTAAAAATAACTGCTAGGCGATCATTCCTTATGCCGAATTTTGTGTGTTATAAAGTCTATAACTTATTCCGTGAATCTACGAGCATTATTGGGGTAACCAATTATTATACCAAAACATTGCAAATTCTTCTCTTTTACAATACACGGAGATAGGCTGAAGAGAACATTGAAGTAATATCCCCATAAAAGACAAAAAGACATGATCTGTATTTCATAGTGATGCGATACTTTAGTGTTTGCTTTTCTTGTTCTCTTGTTCCCTTCAGCATGGGCCGTGATGCTCTCAGTGGGTGCCATGACTGTCGACCTCTTTCTGAGCTCCTCACGTTTCTATCAGCAACCGCAGTCACGATTTCTGTAAGCTTTACTCCTTTCAAATTACAAGAATATCTGCCTGCCATGTATTACTGTTTTCACAAAATTCTTAATAGTTTTCAGGTTTGAAATCATTGAATGACAAATATAAAGCATTTGTAATTATTCAATATCACAAAATGTATTTCAAAAGCTAGTTTAATTATTATACAACATTTATACACGTTAAACATTATTATTTGTTTACTATTACATATTTCGGTTAATTATTCCACTTCTTGGATTCAGTTTCACTTTCATTTCAAAGTTTTGAAGGAATTAATTGTTGACGCTATTTAGAATGTAAGAAATAGTTTAGCTAAAGGAATGAGTGACAGACTGTCATTTATGAGCTAGTCATTGTCACATTTCACCCGTCTCTCAGCCCAATATTTACCAGTTGCTGGATCTTTCCACTTGTTCCGGCAGTTGTGCCCTTGACCCGCGGGAACTACGGTCACGATGGCATTTGGTGGTGAGTTCATGGAGTGCATATTAACTAGCAATATCTACATTGAATTTAACTGAATTATATGTCACTTGTGCTGCACATATTGCTACTGTCTTATTTTCAGCAATGTGGTGAAATATGACAAAATGCACATCATGTAAGTATGCCTGTTTATGGTTTGTTATGCTCGTACTAAAATCAGTTGGTTCTAACTATACAGTAAAAGCAGTGAGGGTTAATATTGTAGTGTTCATAGAGAACTTGAGTGTTCTTGAGAGATCTTCTAAATGTTATCTATAAACTAGACGAACCGTTGGTTGTTTTGACATTAGTGAAAGCTTTTTTTTCTCTTTGAAAGAGACAATCCTACAGATCTGTTAGCTTAGAGTTGTTGATGTAGAAAGTCTTATTTGATGTTTGCTGTATGTCTATCTATATTTACTTGTCTGAGTAATCAGTATATGTCAGGAATATATCGCAAATATTCTCCACATGTATGTCATTGTATATATATACATATTGTTTATGAGTTCATGTACGTGAATTTTCAGTTAAAAATTATTTTTCTTATTGCGATTACATTACCAGTGACATTAAGACAAAGCCACAGGCATTAATAAGGGGATTACTTTAAATGTCGTTCTTAAAAATTCTATTATCACATTCCAGCGTATACAGTACAATACACTGTTCAAATTTGATAAATACTTTACTTTATAATTATCAAAAGAGCACTTGGGTAAATTTCTTATTATCCCTCCCTATTTTTGATGGCGAAAGCTGTGGGTGGTTGGATTGTCTTTTCCTTTAACACATTAACGTTGGTGTGCCTGTGTGTGTGTGTCACTTCAGATGGTACGCAGTCATGGGCATCATTGTGACACTCATGTTCTTCATGTACATCGTTGTTCTCTTCCGCCTCTACAACCGCCTGGTGTCATGGCGACGTCATGAGACTGACAAGGAGACGGAATATCAAAAGGTTCGTGGCCAGATTCTTTGAATACACATTCATTTAAAATAATCGCCCTAATCCTTTAAATAATATATATTATAATATTCACAAGAAGTAGTGTTGAAATTATTAGGGTAGCTACGACTGAGGTTTGCAAACATGTGAATTATCGTTATAAATGAGAGTTACAATCAACGACGTAAAGCGGACTGCACACAAGCGTCATGCATTACTATCCGCATGTGCCATCAGTTGCGGGGCCTTTTCCCTCTCATTTTGCACAATTTTTTCTACTCTCTTTCAGAAATATTTCGTCGACTTCATTGAAATGCTTATATCCTATCCATTCGCGTTCATGATGCTCAAATTTTTTTCCTCAATCAATGCGTAAGGAAATATTTTGTTTTAATTGTTTTTTCGATAAAATATTAGCGTGTATTTTATTGCACTTCTGTTGGTTTCTACTCGTTGTTTGAAACTGTAGACATTCATAGTACTCGAAGGTGAATTTATTGTGTCCGTTTGGTTATATGTGGGTTGAACACTAAGTACCAAAGTTCCTAAGACTTTAAACTCAGCGAAAGAATATACTTAAAACTTAGCAACAAAATCATTTATGGAGAGTGCTTTTGAGGCCTCCTCCAATCGTGTCCCCTAATAATGAGCCACCTCCAAATGTGCACACCCCTCAAAATTTGCCCCCCCCCCTACCTCTAAATGTGCCCCCTCCAAAGTCTCCCCCTTCCAAAGTGCCCCCCTCCAAAAGTGCCCCCCCCCCTCCAAATGTACCCCCTCCATATGTGCCCCCCCTCCAAATGTGCCCCACTCCATATGTG
>JAYRBW010060817.1:0-10604 GCA_036023295.1 Invenusta paracnida | reverse complement strand
GCCAATTATTTTAAATTTCAACGGTTCCTTTCAAAATTGTTCATTTGGAATACCAAATTAACTAATTAACACGTGAAAAAAACATATCGGCCAATACTAAGCAAATATCTAATTAACTAATTAATTAATTATTATTTTTTGAGTGTTTGTTTGTATATGTAATTTTTTTGTTACTATATGTTTTAATGTGTATTATTAAATTTTGCGATCATATATTCAGACATTATTGACCGGAAAAAATAATAATCCTAAACAATAATGAAAAATATTTTATTATCTGGTTTTAAATAATGACTGGAAACATCACAGTTAGAATACAGTGATATATATTCATCTCTGTTTATTTCAATATTAATTATACTCTAGCAGTTCACTTAAATATCATTGATTTTTGATATACTATTGATTTAATGGAGTTATACGTATTTCTATCTGGTGTTTAGTTTTTATTGAATGCTCTTCTCGTTGTCTAATTCTTACGTAATTCTTATGCAATTATAATTTACTTGAAAGAGACCAAAATTGTCGTATTTTTTAATTAAATAATTGTTTTAATATCGTGTGTTCTCATTATTAATAATTATTCAGCAAATTGGCTGCTATTCAGTAGACGCAGTATCAGTGATACTCTTTATTGATTTAAAACGACATAACATAACATATGAAGCGGCTTATATTTCAATAAAAAGGGTTCTTATATTCATCTTTTGTGGGATTATTTTCTTCTTGACATTAAATCTAGAAAAACTTTTTATTATAGTACTAGTATAATATTATTATCTATTTAAATAGTAAATATGATGAGTAGAAAAAGAAATTTGATCTAATCGAGGGCATCTAGGAGTAATAAACTTTTGTGAGAGATTAACTAATCGTTCACTATTTTATTACAAACTATAACATGCGTCAGAAAGACTGAGTGTTTATATGTGTGGGATAGGGTGGGGTTCGAGTTGGCAATAATTCATGCAACAATCATTTCAACTACAAGTCATAAAGACAAGTTACATGTGTATGTTAGACAAAGGAAATGTCCGCTTAGGTAGGTATTTTATATGTCTAATCCTCATTGAATGTGTATTCATAGATACTTCAAATATCAATTTAGTTAAAAAATAAATCCGAGTGTTATTTCAAATCTCCGATTTAAATGTCAAAGGTTAAATTTGTAGTTTTATATCTGTTAAACATAGTAATTAATGTTAAATTTGCAATATTTAAATGTTTTAATTTAAAATAGTATTACTTTTAATTTTCAAATTAATTAAAATTTAATATAAAAGGTTCTGATATTTATTTAATAAATAAAAAAATTATAAAATTAGACAGTGGCTTGTTTATTTATGTATAATAGATAGTTAAGCAAGAATATCAGCAGGTTGAATGCACTGGAAAAGATATTGCTGGGCTCCTCTAAACCAGTTGTTGCAAGCGTACAAGGAGAGATACTAGCCATTATTGCCTGCTTACCAAATTGTGCCAACATTGTTCGACGATAAGAAAGCGATATTTGCATACCACGATTTGCAGATTCTTCTTCAGTAACAGGGCCAATAGGGTCAGCTCAATAAACGGCCAAGTTTTGCATTAACCGCTCCATCATAGAACTCATGATGAGCCATTTCTCTAGGTGTGTCAGTGGCGAGACTAAGAGTCAGATTATTCTCCTTATTACGCTTCACCGCACGAATTGCACATTGGTCAACTCTTGCTCATTCCATGAGTACGACGAGTGGATGATGGAAGATGGAAGATGGAAGATGGATCCCAAATTCATCGAGAGATATGAGTCTTGGACTCTTAGTTGCAATAACCAGTTTCCATATACTCAAAACGTCTTTTCTTTGATTGCTTCTCATGGATTCCGTTCAGCAGGCGCAACTTTAAAGGTATACTTTGGTATTTTTTAGTAATGTAACATTCCATCATTCAAATGTTATACAATTAAAACCTATTATCTAATTAGAAAATATCTGAAATCAGATGTCCTTTACATATTGACGATATCGACTTAAGAACTCTGATCTGAACTTTATTTAGTGACATAGCATTTTGCAACCATCTATATTTATAAAAAGGCCCTGTAACATGAATTTCAAAACTAAAAAGTTCTTAGTTTACATCGGACATTTGAAGTAACACTATATTTGATTGACTACGCATGGATATTTGAAGAACCTAAATACACTAAATCAGGTCTGGAAATATAAAATATCCATGCGGACATTTGCTTTCTAACTTACTGTGGGTATCATCGCTGAAGGAAAAAGAGGCACGAATATTTGCTTTGACTCGGCGGATATATTTGATCGGAAAAATCTAGAAATCGATGCTAATATATTCAAGCTGGCGCAAAAGTTACTCGTTGCAGTTTAAGGAAAACCCTATTTTGGTGAAAGCATCAATATTTAATATAATAAGCAATACATGCTGAAAATGCACAAAAGAAGCTTTGTAATAATAGGTTACAAAATCGATTTACAAGAAATATTCAAAATGGTTGCCATTGTTCTTTAATCAACTAATAGCGATTGCATGTTGCATAGCTAATTTAGATTATATATTTGTATTCAAACATGATTGAAAAGTAATTTCTGGCCACTCTGTAGGTATATTCATTAAATTAAATTTGCAATTGCGAAAAATAAATGAATATTGCCCATAACTCTTGTGTATTTAATTATCTCACACTTGCATGTAAATTGCGGTTATATCATTTTCGTGTTCGTTATTAAATTTTTTTTTCTAATTACTTTTTGTTAGTCTCCAATAAAGATAATAATTAAATATTTGTCTGACTGTAGTTCTTTCATGTGGTTGAATAGTATCATCCAAAAAAGTAATTAGGAAACATAATTAATAAATATATGAAATATTGAGAGTAATCCGATACATTTTCAAAAGTATTGCTTCTTATTGTTTAAAATCATGAATGCCGCCAAACCTTCAACCTTGAATACGAGCAAAAAAGTCTATATTCGAATTTGTAATTTCAATAAATTAAGTCAAATATAATTTTCACATGAAACGCAAATTTATATATAGAAAAAGTTTAAAATTAAAAAAAAAATAGCATAGAATAGGTAACAGAATAAATTAGATGGCATTTACCTTATCTTCATGCAAATATAGGCAGCATATTTGTTCCTGCATACTGTGCGACGGGTGTGCTGAGTTCATTATTTAGTGACTTGCTGCCAAGTTGCGAATAAAATCCGCAAAAATAATCCGAACGGGAATACTAAATGAGCTTAGTTATTTCCGACATTGTTAACATATTTTTTGATACGCAAAATCATTTAATAAGATGTTAAATTGGCCATTGAAAAGATATACTCTGAACTAACTTACACTCTAATCCCATTTATAGAAATGTTATTCAATCAACCTATCCGTTTTCATTTTACGAATAAGTTTTGCTTTCCAAATGTTTAGTTAATTTTTCCAACTTTTCTCAACTTGTTATATTTAAAATATTAATTATCTCAAGATATTAATTAATTTTCCTATTACCGGACAATAGACTGAAATTATGCCAAAATTAATCGATAATTTCAAAATATAAATACTTGCTCAATGTTCTCAGTATGCTAATCAAAATACAATTAATTTTTAAACTAACATATCAAAATGATTGGAAATAATAAATATATTAATTATTGTTTTCTAAGTGTTCAACTTTATTTCTACAATTAACTGGAGTTAATAAGATAATTATTGGATTCACTATACAAACAATAATAGCACATAGTTTAAATAATTTCTTCAATCCTCTGGTTTCATCGTAGTGCAATCAAATGTAAATGTTCTGTTACCTTTTAGATTCGTAGAATTTTTTTTAAAAAAAGGTAATTTATTCGTAATCAATGAAGTACCAATGTAATTTAACAATTCCTGATTTATGTAAATCTTATATCTATATATATATTAATCAGAAATATAATGAATTTAAATAGTATGTATGTCATTCCCAAAGTTGTTTCTTTGATAAAAAATAGGCGACACTAGAAAGCAGGTTGTCTGCATCCCTCATTGTGAATTGTCCTACTTTTCTCCATTTGTATTAATGTAACATATACATAATGCAGAATACATTAAATTTCTCAAAATATATTTTTATGAGAAACGCATTATAAAATTATTACATATTATATGTACTTAACTTATTCAGTATATAATACAATATACATATATATACTATAGAAAAATATAGAAAAAGGGATTTATACACAAATGGATTTATAAATTATATCAATATGTATTAAATGCGCTGTTTATATCTGACAATTTAGAATGCTATAATGAATGCCCTGCTTCTATATTTGATCGAGAAATGTCATATTTCAATGGCATATTGTTATAGGTACAAACGTTTCTACCCATAGTATCGCCTCCCGATAATAATATATACGTCATCTCTGCCCCTCCAAATAGGTTTGTTTAAAAAATACATTTTACTCTATATATGGCCTGCCAATTCATTTATTTGTTTATAGATATAATAAAATAAGGAATTTTTGTATTACTTAACTGTTAAATCAATCAAAGTTTGCGACACCAAATTGTTATTCTCTTAGATTTACCCGAATTGTGTATACTTTTCTCACAATTGAAAGCAAACGAAAGACAGACCTGTGCGATAACAGGCATTAACCACATATGTACACTGTTACAAAAAGCCTTGGGAACTTAAAATAAGACTCAGGCTTATAAGGGCTAAAACTGGCTTTGAGGCAAGCCATAGGCATGCGAAAAATCTAATTATTTAGGCTTGCCAGCCCAGTAAAACCAATTTTAATTGGCATGTGAGCAATATAAGCAAAGCATATCCAGAAAAATGCACAAAGTACATCTATAATGATACCACTTTCAAAATAAAAGTAATATCAATAAGCACAACATTTAAATTTACATTAAAATTGTTAAAAACTGTTACAAATAAGTATATAGTACAACAATATATTATATATAAGAATATATATGTGTGTATATTAACTACCAAAATGAATGAGAAAATGCACATTCACGCAACTTAAACATTTAAATAGATAATCTCTTATTTGTTTCAAATATAATGAAGCATAACAAAGCATAATCGAAGGAGGGAGTGTTACCTATTATTAATGAAAAATAGGAGCTCTTAATTACGATAAGATAAAGTGGGTAACATAATAGTTTCAAAAGCGCAGCAGGTTTCGCTGGAACTAACAAGCATCTTCAGACAGTTGAAGTACTCTGAGACTTTAAATGAATGTATGTATTTAAATACTAAAAATAGAACAACGAAATATTGGTCAAAGATTATTATGTAATTTGAACTTTTAATGATTTTTCTATTTTAGGTACTACTAAAAGTAAATTAAATTTATCTCTTAATCAATCTCTTTTACATAAAATTTCTAACCTTAGTCCTAATCGTAATTTATTTTCATTCTGACTCCTCTTGCGTTTTGAACTGTATAATTAATTTGATCTTTACTCACTATGTATTATTGCTCAGTTTCTTATCTTACACATTAATTTATAGACTCACAATACTTTTGACTGATTATATTTGTTAGTTGCAGCGAAACAAGCTGCGCTTTTAATAAATGATTTTGCCCGGCCTTAATTTGGTTCTCTATATAGGTAACAATCCACTGTTCAGTAATTATATATTAAACAAATTAAATTAAACAATTTGATCGTTATTTTTGGCACTTATGTGTATAATATAAAAATATTTGTTCAACAGTTACAGTAAAACTAGCGATGAAAGAACATTGTTAAGTATAGAGAAAAAGTGCAAAAATATTAAAAACCGTTTACAGGTTAACATGGTTCTTGTATAGCACACATTTCTGTAACGAGTCCAGAATGCTACCGAAAGCCTTCAGGTATGCAAAATCCATAACGTAATTGTATCATCTACGCTAATAGTAAGAGAATGGCACAAATAACCGATTATCAGGACCCCTTGGTGACCATAGAATCTCTGTCCCAAATATCTGAGAGACGCAATTGTGGCCATGGGAGATGCATCAATGGAGTCATTCCAAAGTTTTGGGAATAAAGGATTAAATTAAAAACATTGCGATTTCGCAATATGTTAAATTTAATTATTAAGAATAGAGCAGAACTAATATTAAGTGGTGGATTTGATTAATGTTCAAAACAAAAATAAAGTGCCTTTAGTGTCTTAAGAATATAACAAATATCATGTAATATTGTGTTTTTCTATTCTAAAGCCAACGAGTGAAAATGACAGTGTGAAATCTCAAATGGAACAAAAAACACCCTTTTAATATAGAAAAACTTAACAAACAAATTTATTGCATTGAACAAGAAAATTTGGAAATCAATTCACGCTTGTATAACTCATAATAATGATTTATTGGAAATCAGGACATTACATTTTATTAAATGTTTTATCGTGTGCTAAAATATTGTTAATTACAAATATATGGTGCACGAAAAGCACGATATTGTGGTTATTCACTTCGCCTATCTCAATTGAACTATTAGGTAGATATTATAAATAATGATATAAGAATTAATTAATTAAGCTATAGCTAGCATCAAATTAAAATCAATCTAAAAATGTTACCTTTTTTTTAATGATTTTAATACGTATATGTTCCTGCTACTATTAAAATAATTCAGCTTTATGAAAATATATCCTTACTATTTGTTTTAATAAAGGTAACTTTAAACATATTCGAGATTTTTTCAGGTTATAAAATGTTTCACAAAGAATTATCACATAGTATAAATAACAAAAAGCTTATCACACGTAAATGAAACAACGTTTAATTCATTAGAATTTTATGAAAAGTTTATAATAAAGACATAGAAACGGACCAATAATTATTTGCTATTTGTATTTTGAAATTACAAATAAATAGTATTTTAAAAATAATGCTGGAGAAAAAATAATATACTTAAGTAAATATCATCACAAATAGAGTTAATTATGTAAAACAAATGTATATAATACCCTGAAAAGTTTGATAAAATAACTCTTTCTGAGTTTTAGTTGTTGAAATAATAGCAATATTCAAGAACAGATCCTTTTCAGAGTGTGGCTCAATTGCTTTTATCCTGACTTGTAAATAAAAACATGGATAATGACATTAATCAATTGCATTTGATTCACTTATTCTTTTCTAAAAATGTTATGTGAAAAACTAGTTTTAGATAATAATATAACGTATCATTTAACATTTAATATCTTTCAATAAACAATTCAATTACTGTCTTTGAATAAAACTTGTTATATAGGAACTTATAAAACTATATTTGTATTATAATTCAAACGAATATATATATATATATATGTATATATATTGTTTCTACAAATACTGCAAAAATGATTAATGGAATTTAAGTATCGGGTATGAAATCGTTTTTCTTCCGTTTTACTACTTGTGAGTAGCGAGCATAGCTCACATCGTAGAATCTATATACTTTTTATTATTCCATATTTTAGTAAATCCTTATTTTAACATATACATTTTTGGAGGCTGGGATAAAATAATAATCCTTGAAAATAAAAAAGTGATACCAAAATATTTGTTTTCAATTAATGAGTTAATATATAAAAAGATATCAATAAGGGGCTATCTGTCAATGTTTTGTAAATAAAACTAATCGCATATAGCGACTGGCTATCTATTCTAACATAATCGAACACAATAATTTATTAAATATTGCTAAAAGATGTTCTATTATATATATATATGTATTAAAATAAACTTTTAGAAGTTATTAAATTAAAATTTTAAATTAAAATCTAAAATCTTATAACTTAAAATCTTGGATAACTTAGCTTAAAAAATAAGTGAATCTCGAAAAATAAAGCTATATTTTAAACTTATCCCTTATAGTTTTTAAAAAGTTAATGAAATATGTCTGCAACTACTTTTCTGTATAACTTTTTTCAATTTTACATTTAGAATATATATAATAACATATACATTATTTGTGGAAACAAATTACTATACCTACCAACATTTCAAATGCTGTAAATGTATGAAATATACAATAATATTTAGAAAATAATGTATTTATATGATATACTTCAATTGACAATAATATTATCAACCCTATCCTACCCGAGAGGGGAGGCTGAATCAGCCCACGCTCTTTTTGTTTTTACTGACGTTTTTTATTTATGAAAGACGAAGCGACATGAGGTCCACTGACTTTTCATATTACTATGTTCCGCAACTTTTGAAACCCTTTTTTTATTTCTTTGGAAGATTGCAGTTTAAATAAACATATTTGTATTTTTTGCAAATAATTTTGGATGCTAAAAGTTAGAATAATAAAAACATAATATTATAAATTTATAATACTACTATAGAGATAAATAGGAGATATCAATTGGAACATACACTAGATAAAATAAACAAGTTATATACATACATTTCGGAGATAAAAACAAAGTGATTTTTTTTCAAAAAAATAATAATTTCAAGATAAAAAAACATGTTTTTGTAAATTTTTGATTTTTCAACTCTGACAAAAAAGGCATTTCAAAATATAATTTTTTTAACAAAAATTTTAACGGCCTCATTTCCCTGGTTTTTGAGTGCGTCAAATAGCCCGGATAGTGCAGGTGGTTCACAAATATCAGAATCATGATATTAAAAAGCTTTACAGATGTTGTCGACAGTATAATTGGATTATATTATAGCTATCGAAAAATTGTGCAAAGAATTGAAGCTATATGGCACATGCGTATAACGTAAGCGAGCTTTTAAATAATTGTCTGATGTAAATTATTCCTTGAAATTGCAAACATGTTCTTGGTAGATTTTGTGTATACGACGAGATAATATTATTAATCGACATGAACACAGATCATGTGTGTCGAAACATAATACAGGGAAAATTGCAAACACACTTTTCCGGGATATATGAATCTTAATTATTTAATCGCCATAGGCTTAAATTAATCAATTGATAATTAGCTCAATACTAATGACTTTAACAAAATGATTTGCACTGCAGCATGAGCTAATTATCTATTGATCAGGTTAAGCTTATAATGGCTACTAATTAATCAAGGTTTATATATATAGTATACCAGATAAGGCGTGTATGCAATTTACTGCGTATTATAATTACTAGCGGGCTAAGTCCCCCTTAATTTAATTTATAAAACTGTTATGTATGAACAATTCCATATAATATAACTTATATAACATTAACTTTTTAAGTCACAATAAAAACATTTACAAAACGTTTTTGTTATTTTGTGATGTCTACAGGAGGTTCCATTATATAGTTAGAGATTTCACTTTATTGTTTGCTAGTTTTAAAATCTCTTTTCAATTTGATGTTTAATTCTACTCTACTTATAGGAGATCTCTATACTTTGTTGAATATATCTATGTGCATCTAGGTGTTTCCTGTAATTATAAACCATAGCCAAATGCACTCTTTGATCTTTAAGGATTAATTAATGCTACACGCCAAAAAGTTTTTCGCACACCGTGATACATACATTCATCTCAATGGCCATTTTTAGACCACACATTTCAAATACAAAGTGAGCTATTTCATGCATTTTGTACATTCTAACATTACAAAAATGTGCACATATATACGAATATGTCGACATATTCACCTATACTTACATTGTTAATGTACATATGATATTTCTTGGCGCCATCATACCTACAAAGGGTAAATATTACACATTTAAACAAAACGTGAGCTAAACATGAGAGCTGAACATGAGACCAGAACGTGAGGAACATGAGCTGAAATTAGCTGAACGTGAGCTAAACATGAGAGCTAAACATGAGACCAGAACGTGAGGAACATGAGCTGAAATGAGCTGAACGTGAGTTAAACGTGAGCTGAACATGAGCTGAACGTGAGTTGAACATGAGCTGAAATGAGCTGAACGTGAGTTGAACATGAGAACAGAACGTGTGAGTTAAGCTTGAGCTGAACGTGGGAGGGAGTATACAACATTTAAAGAGGGAAAAGTAAAAACTATAAATATTTAGAAATGGAAGAACCTTGATTAACAAGTTGACTATATAAAGAAGAGGAAGAAAATGGACTATGTAAAGCTTCTAAAACACGATGATTAAGATCGTAAGAATTACTCAGTTACTAAAATTGTCAAACTGATACAATTGTATGTAATAATTAAAACAAGTTACAACAAGTTGAAAATGGTGCCACAAATAAAGGCACACTTATAATTATATGCTTCTTGATTGGTTTATTTAGATGGCTTTTTGTCTTGCCAATTTAAGACTGATCAGTTTCATTCTGACACGTAAACTTGTGTTCTGAACTAGATTTAAAAGATTTTGAGATTTAATTTTGAGAAAGAAGTATTTTTGAACCTTAAACGTCTTGGAAAGGCAATCTTAATGTTATTTCAAAAGCGAGATTTACTAAGTTTGGTGTTTTTGTTATTGATTACAATAAGATAATACATAATATGATAAAAAAAGTACGTGTAATGATTTAAGGCCACGATACATCAGGCGTTGACTTTTCGCCGATGCCTGATGTATCATTAATTTCAAGCGATGACTTTTCGCCGATGCCTGATGTATCATGATTCTGAGCATAAAATAAAACGCTCGTGATTATTA
>JAYRBW010060816.1:0-10604 GCA_036023295.1 Invenusta paracnida | reverse complement strand
CCCCCCCCCCCCCCACCTCCAAAGCATATAAGAGGGAAGCGATACCTATTATGGACTTAATGACCACCAACGCAGACGTATACTAATACTAAATCCTTTGAATTTGTCTCCAACACATTTACGGTACAGCTGGGGATAATCTGTATCATAGATTCAAGATATAGCAACACATGCACACGTACATATTACACATACGAATAAGAAGATGAATGAACTAGGCAAAAAGAGCCATGTGCAGAAACTCTAGATGGGAAAGAGTACACGAACGCAGTCTTAGATCCTCCCCCCCCTCTAAATGAAATCATGAGGCACCTTACCCCGCCTCTCTTCTATGTTGAAGTGTGGGAGGAAATCATTTGGTTGGAGAGGGGGGTATGGAGAAGATAATAATCTGCTCCCAGTCGCGCTTGTATGGGTGTACGTCTTTGATGACATCTTTGTACAATTAACGATGATGTCCACCATGTGTGCTGTGGAATTGTGGTCGCCCAAAGAAACGAAGTAAAGGTTCGGTCACAAACGGACATGTTCACCTTGTGTGTGAGGCGTCAAATTAATTTATAATTTAAAACAACGCGTAGGGTTTATGTCCTGGACAAGAAGTAAGTTATATATAGAAAGTTAATCTTCATGGACATTCATCAATTTTGATTCACTTTGAAAGGTTGAAAAGATCTTATTTAACACACTCATACTCGTATTATATTGAATTATCAAATGAGGTTAGCTATATTTTTTTCGCCTACAATTATCTTTATGTATATTCGTTTTTTATTTTATGATAACCTGTAAATACGTTTGAATATTTAGGTTGATATATGTTTAGTTCATACTAAAATAGAATTATATGTGTTTGCATCTCTGAAAAAACATAAGTATGTATATTAAATCTTTTATATAATTCAGAAACCTGAAGAAAATGACATGTGTAAGAGGAAAATTACCAGAACATTTAGTATATTTCACCTTATAATGAAATAAATGAACTAAAATAACTTCGATTACTAAATACTACACAAAAATGGACAATATTTTGGACAATTAATCCGTACGCTACAAGTTTGTCTTTAAATTTTATCCATTCATGGGTGAAAGTTTGTCATTTATTTTGAAACCACTTAAGCACGAGGGAATATTCAACAAGGGTGTTACATAATCTTTCTATTTTAGGCAATTAATAAAGAAGAAAACATCACGACGTTCAAGCGAGTTTACTCACGGCATTTAGACCGAGTGGATCCGCTACATTGCTCCTCAGTAGCACAGAGGGCGCCGTCCATACAGTAGTCGAAGCCCTTTGGACACCGGGAGCAAGGCCGACCTGGCCAGTACTCGCGCTGATAGGGTTTTCTTCGGACTCCCTCACTCAGATCCAGTCCTGAAGTTGAGCTGTTCAAGTCCGGTAAAGAGAAGTAAACAGATTATGCTCTGTGGGATGCGCATTTATATATGCAATGGAAAGAGTGCTGCAGGAATCGAAAGTATATACGTATTAAATATGTTTATATTTCATAAAAAGTTTATAAATATTGACAAACTACTTTTTTATTTAATAGTAGTACATGGAAACCATTAGAATAAAGCATGTAACTATTAAATACATTTTCTAACTTAAATTGAATAGTTTATAGATATTTTTAAATGACTAATGAATATCTAATGAAGACTTTAAACACAAACAATAAAATAATGAATAAAAAAGTCAACAATTTCATAATAAAATGTTTATTAACTCAACTGTTTTGTTGTCCACTAAATTTTTTCAAGAGCGTAAAATAAATAAATAAAATGCGAAGTTTGAAAGGAGTACATAAAATAAATGAAATAGAGCATTAAAACAAAATACAAGAGAGCGAAAAAAAATTAAAACACTTTGAAGAAGAAAGAACAGCCGTTATACATAAGATTATAATTTAATGGGGGAGAGAGATTTAATTAAAAGATCTTCTTTAATTTGAATGTCAGAATCATTTCTACCAGAGGAAATAACTCTAAAAGAATCTATATTGATAATAGAAGAGCAAGAATTACAAGAAAGAAGATGACAGCCTGCCTATTTGACATTTATGAGATTTACGCTCATTTACTCGAGTTGTAAGGTGTCGCTTTGTTTTACCGACGTAAAACAAGTTTGTATCGCACAAACATTTATATTGCTACAAAACTCTTGAAAAAGTTGTATGCACAGCGAAACATGTTGAGTTAATAAACATTTTTATTACAAAATTGTTTTATTTTATTTACTTGGCTTTTAAAAATATTTACTTTACCTTGTTTTTTTAAAATAAAATAATGATTTGAAAGGACATGTTTTTGTTTTCACTAATAAAACTGAAAGAAGTGATCATTCTAATCACAACAAAATTTACTTAAAAGGAGTTGTTGATTGTTTATGCCTTTTCAATTAACTTCTTTGTCTAATATAATATTATAGATCTGTAGATGTCATATTTATCCTGACGAAACAACCACTCATAACACGGTTTGAGTGTGTATAAAGGAATAAATAAGACGGTAAAATTAGAGGAAACGAAAATGAAAACAACAACACGTCAGCATTCCTCAGGCAACATGGATTATTAAGTCAATTAACTTACATTATGTGACACCCTCTTATATAACTTCCTCTTTTACATGCGACCTCATTTTGTTCATATCCTATATTTTTGCATTTTACAGCAATGTTAACTCTTTTTCTGTTTTGAGACTTCACCGCTAATGCGACAAATGACTGTAAAATATGACATTTTCACAGATTACCATTCTTCTACGACCTCTCTGCAGCGTTTAAAAAAAAAGAAGCAATCATTCAATTTTTGTTTAAATTTCAATTTAATTTAATTCCGAAATGCGTAACAACTCACACAATGAAAATGCTACCAGTTCTCTGACATGCTTTAGCAACGAAATTTAAACAATAAAATTGCAGCAACAAAAAGCAAACCAAAATTAGGGCATTTTTGTCGGTATATATATATATGTATAGAGACAAAATAACATGATAGACATATGCATTATAAGCATTTGCGCTATTTTTGGTATGTACATGTGTATTTCATGTTTTCTTATATGATTGCAGTGTAGTATATTATGTCTGTATGTACCTATCTGTAATTGAAAAACAAAAACATTCACGCCTCATATGTACATACCCGTACTTAAATTTCATGAATTTTCAATTAATTATTTCATGAATAATTTCCGCTTTAATGTTTTTAATTAAATATGGTTTTTGAATTTTAAAGATATCCTATTATAAATTAACACTTTAAAAATATATGAGGATTGTTAAAAAACTGGAATCTTCGCATCGCCCACGTTATCCCTCTTATGCGACTCCTCCAGTTGCATGAACGAGTTTCTTTGATATTTTAGAAACCGAATAACAGGAGGCTATGAATTATAATTTAAAAAGTGCACGCAAGAAACACGAAATATACAGTCGTTAAGTGTTTAATAAATATTTCGTTATTAGAATTGTATCTAGAAATCATTACATGCATCTCAGTATGCTATTTTGAGACTTGGTTGTTACGTATAATTAAAGTTCACTGTTTATAATTCGTAGATGACATTATTTAATTGTTTTTTTCCAAATACAGATGCTACATTATTATATTCATATTATTTGGATATAATTTAGTAGCAATATATAGATTCAGACGGCTTATAGAACACCTAAGCATGGAAAAATACTATGTAAATAGTATGAACAATTTGAAATAAAATTTATATTTTTTAAATAAATTGAAATAATTTTTGTTTCAGTTATACTGTTTTAAGAGGGACAATCTAGAATATTACATTTCAGAAAACATGCCATAAATAAATTTTAATATGTATATAAATGCATTCAAAGAAATAGTTGTGTAGAAAGTAACTTATTGAAAAATTGTTATACATGCTTCGTTTCAATCTTCAATCTTACATTTCGGACTAATTACATAAAATATTTTTAGTAGGTACAACTTGCGTTGTTCTAAACAACAATCAAATTATACAGAAGACATTTTGTTAAATATGACTTTTCACTAAATGAAACCTGTTATATGGTTTATTATTCATTGCCCCATTATTATGCATATAGTTAACTTTTTTATATATTTGAAAAGCCAGGGGAGGGGATACCCAGCTTGACCTGATTCACATCATGATCCATAAAAACTTAAAACCGTGCTTTTAACTCATTTAATATATTTTACAATGAACAAAATTTTTACTTTTCTTAGGAACTACAAACGGTTTGATTCAATACACTGTTAGTTTATATCTATTTGTGTAATAATATGTAATACAATGTATTTCAATGATAAGTTGTGTTTTGATATTTTAAAGGATAAATTTAATTTTAAAGCGAAATATTTTCTTTTATACGTCAAATGATAGATTAAATCTAGTCAAGAATCTTAAGGGAAAAGTGGACAGCTCTTGAAAAAAGGGAAAAGAAGATAAATTATTTCTTATCGATGAAAACCTGAGTCTGTTATAGTCCCTGGAATTGGTATGATAGACAAAGCTGAATGAAAGGAGAAAATTGCACAAACAATCTTATCTTTTCCACGGGGTAATAACATCACCAAAATTTGTATTACGCTTTTCACAGTTTCAACTAAATCATTCATTATTCGTCAACCCAGTTTTCTACTAACAATGGAACTTAATATGATAAGAATTAGATTTATTCAATGGAATTTTATGTAGACAATGAATTTTTCAAAACAGAATTTCCAATTTTTTAAATCTTTTATAGATAAACTTTTAATTAACTATTTTGAAGTATATGTCAATTAATTACAACATATTTAGTTTCAGTTAAACAGTATATTATTTATAATAGCGAATTACTGAATATTGTTATTAATATAACAAACTTCATTAACCCTACCTATTCTACGCAGTGGGGAGGCCGATTCGTCCCCCTCTTTTGTTTTTACTGGCGTTCTTTAAGTATAAGACGCAGCGACATGAGGTTCACGGACTTTTCTATTATTAAGTTTTGTAACTTTTTATATCATTTTATTAATTTCCTTAGAAGATTTTTATTTTTTTGTAAATATTTTTGAAATACTAAAATTCAGACTATTAAAAAAATATAAATATTAATAATTTTTATTGATTTATAAATTTATAAATAGCATATATCAATTGGTATATACACTAGATAAAATAAACATAAAAATAAAACAAAATTATACGAATAAAATAGTTTTAATAAATACATTTGTTTACTCTTTTTATTTTTCTACTCCCATATAACAATTTTATTTTCCATTTCAAAATATAATTTTTTCAACGGAAACAATACTAAAACACTAGTTTACCTACATATCAAATTTCAAGGTGCCACCTAAACAGGCGGGCGAATTAAAGAGGGGTCAAATCGCCCCCCCCCCCGGTTTCTGAGTGCACTAAATAGCCCGGATAGGATAAGGTTAATATGTAGAAGAGATCATATTTAATTAGCTTCTAAGGAAACGAAAGTGCAAATTAAGATTAAATAGATGCGTATGAAAATTACTTAATAAGTACTACACTACTCGAAAGTGGTATATCGTTTTCGTAAATAAATAGAAAAAATGTTGGAAATATAAACCCCTTGACAGAAAAAATAAGTAATCTTCACTCTAAAATAAAACCATGAGTTTTCGCTTATCAATAAGAAAATCTAATCCTGTAAAGAGAATTAAGTTTCAATGTAATTGCAACATAGTATTTAGTTGTATGTATAAGTTTTAAAAAATAATTCATAGGTCGACAATAAATGTTATGCACTATAAATTAATATAACACACATAAAAAACATTAATTTTATAAATGCTTTAAAAATCGACGTAGAACCATTTAAATATTTAAACAAAATACATAAATTTAGTAAAATTATAAATAAATAAGTAAGGATAATCACTAAAATCAATAAGCACTATTTTTAATACTATATAGACTGTGTGATTAGACACTGCAAGATATCTTTATACAATATATATATTGAAAACGAACAGATTCATAAGAATGATAATCAATTAAATATAATTAATAATAATTAAATATAGAATGGGCAATTACAGCGAAGGTGGAATTATACGATAGAAAAAATCAGTCGGCAACTTTAAAATAAATAAATAAGTAATGCCGACGAAATGAACTAAATTTAAACTTCCAAACTTAAAATATAATCGAATCAAATTCCCTTTTTTTTAAAATAGAACAGATCCAGTATAATCATAGGAATGGAACAATAACAACTAGAAGGAAAGTTGACCATCTCCGTAGTGTAAGCACATGGCACCAAACGATTTGAATTATAAAATAAATTGTTATGTTTACAACGCCGCATATAGCATTCTTATAAGAACGTAAGCTCAATGCAGGAGTTTCGATTGCTCCGAAAGATATATTTATATAACAGTGCTATGCATAACTTGGTATAGGTGAGTTACCAGATAAAAATACTACCTATTCAAGCATATCTTATCGAGACATTATCGAGACTTTACTGGAATTATTTTGTGAAGATTCTAGCAGTGAAAGCCGTTTTGAAATAGCTGCCCAAATAGCTGAGATATTGCGAGTTTTAGGAGACCTTTCCTGTCTATCAAATGTTAAAAGAGACCTTTTTGCTCCGAATAAGAATCCAAATTGGTGCCATGATTTAAACAAAATTTCCCTTCTAGTAGCTCCTTTATCTATTTATAAGAGTATAACAATGGTTTTTACGCATTTAATTGTAATTCAAGTCATCTTTTTCCTTCAAGCACGTGAAAATATATTATCATCGTTATACAATCGACAGAATAGCGAAAGTGAGGAATTCCTTTTTTAACTAACATTCTCCAATAATATTGAGCATTTTTTTAAACAAAAACTCATTAAAACACGCGTATCAATACAATGACAAGAAATATGACTTCTAGAAATGCAACTCTTGTATTTACATAGAACTGTAGACAATGGTGACTTACAATGGAGCATAGCTACAGAGCATGACTTCATAGCTTTTTTCTTTGCAGTACTTCCATCCGCAACCAACCCTTATGTGGGACCATTCAGCAACCTGCATTGGGAATCACAGATGAAATATACAAAATTGTGCTTCATTTAATCGAAATAAATTATGCTTTCATTCGCATTCGTTAGAAACATGTCTTTCAGTCAAAAATTCAGGCTTTGTTTTAAATTAATTATTAATTAAGGAGGGCTACTTATGAACAATATTAAAAAAAAAGTTGAATGAAATTATATTCTTGAAATAATTTTTTTTTGAGTATGAAAATAATGTTTTTAAGTGAAAGAGTAGTTTATAAGTATTTTAAGATAATCTTGCTATTTTAATATTTCAACTCCACATTTAACGATCGTTAAAAATAAGATATTAAAGAGAAGCAGAGATTCAAGTAAGATTGGTAAATAATTATGTATCCATGACAACTGACGTTTCTATAGTGTCCACACTGTGCATTGGGTTCGCATTCGTGTTTCTCAAAGTTCCAATTCTTCACTTCGTTGAACATGTCCTTTTCTAGCGCTCTATTAATTGAACAAACAGATGAAATAATTTATAATACAGGAAATAAAACACGTGATTATACAATCATAAAATTTGAGACGATTATTAATTAGTAGGTATATTAGATAAGATAGATTTCTAAAATTAGAGATTGAATTATTCAATTGTATTAAACTTTATTGTTATGATTTCTTTTTCTCCACAATGTTACATCTTAGGTTAAACAATGTTTTAAACTTTAATGCCGTAGTATTTGAGATTTTTGAGTTCACAAAAAGTTCAGGACATTTTAAAACTGTCATAGAATACTGTACATATACTGTTCCCAAATCTCTCTATAATATCTAAAGGGTTGTAATTTATAGGGCAAACAAAACGAAACAGAAAAATTCATACATTAAAATGAATAATGAAAGATTTTAATCAATTTTGATTATTTTAATAAAAGGACAAATGAAATGACATTTAATCAGTGTATAATAAACATTCTTGGATAAAAAATTGACATGTTAATTGAAACACTGAAAAAATAAATCGGTTAATTAATTATAAATGCAACAAGTTTTATTTAATTGTTATTTATATTATTTTATATTTGTGTATTGATCAATAAGGACCATTTTTATGAATTGTTCGACATCTCTGTATTTTACTAAAATATTGATACAAAAATTTTGTTCTATAGAGACGATAATAATAATGATTTTCCGTATCTTGAAGCCTTACTAACTATCAAAGCACATGATTATTCTTTAATTATAAACTAATTTCAGAAGAGCTTTTAAAAGTGCATTTTACGGAAGTTAATAATCTTCATGATATATTATTTTTAGTAATAGATAATTGACAAAATACGTAATACGGCGGGTAAAATCAAACGTTTAATTTATTCTTGAAACACTTCATACATTTTTTCATCCTGCAGGGCACAACAATCGGATAAAACTCGAGAAAGCCAATTAAAATGTTGCTTTAAAGAAATTTATTTTGAGGAATGTTAAATTATATTATTTAATGTTTATTCGTTAGAAATAGGTGATGTACGTGTTTTACTAGAAAATCCAATTATAATACATAAATCTTGAACCTTGAGGATTATTTTGTCAATCAAGTATGTTAGAACTAACTTTCCTATCTCACTTGATAGCTCCCTGCATGTTTTCACTCCTGGACCCATTGTAAGGAAAGGGGGTGACAAGTTTCTTGTGACTCTGGGGACACGTATTGCTGTACTTCTGTGAGAGTTCCTCTAATCTGTCGTCCCATTCCTAAAATAAACCGAGGAATGGAAGGGGTCAATGTATCAGTTACGTCACAATATTTAATATTTTTAGCATGTTGGGCATATATTCAAATTACATATAAATTATTATTTCGCGAAGGACAACATATATTTGTTAATTATTATATGGATTAATACTTTTTACGGTTTCTAAAATTCCTATTTATTACATATAACTGTTGTTTTATTATTTATTTACTATCATGAATTGTTTTTAAATCATTTATTGATGTAGCATAAATATATTGCATTATTTACCCTATATTTAGTATTTAACTGGAAATAGCAGCTATATGTTTCATATTTCGTATGAATACACAATCAAACACGCGCAATAGTTTGCATAAGTAATAGACTATAAATATTGCACGTGAATAGCACTTGTTATAATATTCACTTTACTTTAATTAGCGTGGATAGATTAAGATTTTTTATAAACATTACATCAACATTTGATAAAATTGCTCCAATGGATATTACATATTCCGAAAAGCATAATAAAATATGTTATATGACTAATATTTAACAAAAGACTAATAACTTATGTTCCCTACATTTTTACACTATATATGTTTTATTTTTATTATTTGTTTTGTAGTATATTATCAAAAATAATCAATATTAAAACGAAAGAGTGAACGAAGGAAAGACTATATTGGAAATTGAGTATTGTGGAAAGTTTAAAATGAAATTAACGGTATATTTGGACCCTGAAGAAGTAACATCATTGAAAAATATCAGAAAGGTCAATATCGACAAGATCTTGGAAACAACAATAATCCCATCCCACGGTTACCATAGTGATCATATTGGCTGCAGGAGGCAAGTATCCATCAGCTCCCATGACGCGTCCCCGTGCCAGCTCCGCCCTCAGTGTATTATGGTAATCAAGAATGAACTGACGCTCTTCAGCTGTGAGACCCTGTCCTTGAGAGAGGGCTAATGAGACGTCGATCTGACCGTTCGTTTTCGTATCAAACGTCTGAATTGAGTAAACACTGATTTCATAGAGATTACTCGTCCGAACAGATGAAAGCAATAGAGGGTACATATTAGTTGTTATCCAGAACACTCAATATCATTGACTAAAAAATGCTGTGGAATTATTTTAACGGCCATCAAATATCTATTCTAATGTCTACATTATAAGACTTATTTTTCTGATTTTAAAATGAATGACACAGCATACTACTAGATGTTACGATCAGTAGTGTACTATTATTCTTAAAATGTTATGAAAATTTGGATAAAAATGGGAAGCTTCTCTTTTTAATTTTAAGCTCAAAAAGAGATAGTGATCTCCAGTGCTACCTCGCAGATCCGTCCATCCAAGCAAATCGTTTTAGGCTGTTAAACACTCGACTGGTACAGCTGCAAGCCAAGAATGTTGAAATACTTTTATTCGCTCCGATCTGGGACTTGAACCAGAAACTAGTAGTATGCTTCTGCACTACACAATATTTAATAGATTATAATTTAATAATTTAATCACTCTTTTTTATCAATAATTATTGATCAAAAAGAGTACAGCAAATATACTAAATTTGACATATTTTATTTCAATTTGATTTACTAGCTTGTGTTTTTGTTTGTGTTTGATCGATTGACTGGGCTGACAATTAATCTAAATTAATTATAATGGAAATGTTTCTAACAGGATCACACGTCATGACAACCAATCGATACGATAGTAAGGATGAAAACATAATGGACACAATATAATGTTAATAATAATAAATGAGATTGTCTACTACTCATATAGATATGAGAGTAGCAGTTTCACGCATCCGGAATATAATTATATAAGTTTTAAAAGCT
>JAYRBW010060815.1:0-10604 GCA_036023295.1 Invenusta paracnida | reverse complement strand
CCCAATTTAGACTTACGATGAATAGAAATGAAGAGAAGTACTTCAAACGTGGTTTATATTATATACAACATTTATTTTATAACTATTTTCATTATGCTTATCTCTGTAGCTACCTCCTTTCTATCATACGTGTCAATAATTTTTTGCGGCCCTATAATTTGTGGGAGGCACTGGCCCTCCCTGTTCCGTGGTCCTTGGAAGTGTAAAACCGATCAATAACTTAATATAACAAATAGATTTTCTTCACTCAACCAATTTTTTATCTACCTATTGATTTAATCGAACTTTCAATTTGGTGCAAAAGGCAATGAAAAACTATATATGCATAATATGCAAGTAGATTACATGAAATTAATTACATAAATCAGTAACTTCTAAGACCTAACAATTTTAAAAATTATATATATAGGTGGCTTACCCTTCTAATGACCTACAAAAAAGATAATTTACATAGTAAATACTAAACGTCAAACTCCGAGTATATTATCGGAAAATTGAACCACTGTAAGGGAATAATTACTTGATTACATGATTATAGAAATGGAATAGAAATAAATAAAATTGCTAGTTACATTCTAGAAGACAATCAAGATATTTAGCAAATTTAAATTTTTATAGTTGTTTTGGAAAATATCGAATGATGGCAATATCAGCGTTATATTGCTAATCAATAAATTATAAATTTTAGCAGTTGATTTGCTTTTACGAAAAGCTTTGAAAAGCGATTTAAAATTGACTTTACTATTAATGTTTCTATTAATGTTTCAAATTGGTGTAATCATTCTATTCCATTTCTATAATTATTTAATAAGGTCATCATTTCCTTATAGCAGTTAATATCTATATATACATATATTGAGATGAAGACATTTTCCAATTTTAAAAGTCCAATCTAAATTCTGGACAAAATTAAGTATTTAAAATTATGAACTTGATGAAAATATATACATTCTGATAACATACATTCCGATCTCTATTATTTTAATACTATATAGCATTAAAAGTGAAATCATCAAGATAAAGTACAAATCAAGTAAAATCACTTTGATGTTAAGAAATTTGCGAATAAAATCAGGATAAAAAATCTCCTAAATTATCAAGAGACAAATCAAATTATTTAAACAAACTTTATTAAAATGAACTCATAATTCCACACTCTATATGTCTAACTTTCATGTATATTTGGTTTCGCCTATAAAACAGCTTTTAATAAACACAAATGCATATTTACCATATTAACCTGAAATTTCGTCACTGATAAAAAATATTTTGTATTTATATATATATAAATTTTCTTTTATACAAAAACTTCTGTTTGAAAATATTTCGATTTTAACTTCCCTTAAAATAACCTCAATAAAAAGATAACTGAGGTTATCATGTGCAATAGAATATTTCGATTAGAATAGCATCCAACTTCCTTCGTTAATTAGTTTATTTTCTAACTTCCGAGACATATTTTTTCAGATTTCTTAATTTATGACTACATTACTTTTTTATATTTGAGTAAATTTGGCAATATTTTGTATTTAGAGGCTTCAAAATTTTCATTTATTAAAAGCAAAAATATTTATTGCGTAAAATAAAAATAGACTTCAGTTTAATGTTTTTTAATATGCTTCAAATATATTTAAAAGATAAACAAATTTAAATGCACATTATAGGTAAATATTTAATAAAATATAATTTAGTTTATTTTAGAGACTAGGCATTAATATTCTGTAAAATCTCTATCGACCAAAATTCCCGAACGTAAAATATACCGTAATTTAAATGTAAAAAAAGCATTAATAATAAATCAAATATTAAAAATAAAAATTTATTTCCTGTCATTTCAAAAGGTTGAATTAGAATATAATAAACACTTTCTAGAAACCAGGAAAAAAACTATTTCATAGTAAACTTCACAAAGGACATATACCTTAATATAAAGCACAATTAGATAAAGTTTTAGTCAACGGAACTGGAAACTGTCTGAAATAATATGTAAGACACCAGGTAATAAGCATTGAAATTGACTTTAAAATTTAAATTAAATATTGATCGATATATTCACTGTCATACATAACAGATATAAAATACTAAATTACTGTCACAATAAAATTATACAACATTTTATTTTGATCGCATTTGTATGAAGTTTTCCAAATCGGATTCCTTAAAATAAAATTGGAAAGGAACAAAAGAAGGATGAGAAAAAGAAGATTAAGGGGAACGGGGAGGGAACCAAACCAAGCGAATCACACCTAAGGAGAGATATGAAAGATTGAATTAAGAGCGAAGATCCTCTTTCGACCATTTGTAGATCACTGAAATATGGATCAAGAGCCGGCCGATTATCAACAGTCTCGAACTGCAAGCGGGACTTAAAGACACAGCGCGAAGAGATTCAAGGAGTGAGTTAGTTAGCCGTACTTGAGAAGGCTATTCCGACTCGACTTGGATTTGAGAAGATTAGAGAGAACTCTCAGATCGCCGTTGAAGGAAAAGGCAAACCGGGGTGCCTTTCTTCGTCGTGGTGTGAACGGCGCCTCGTCCAAAGGAAAGAGATTCTGCAGACGCTTTCGGAAAAGACTACTGTTTAACTGGCGTCTGTAGGCGAGTGCACGCTCGTTTAAAAGTTGTCGACGACGATTCTGATCCTCATTCAGGCTTGAAGAATCGCCTACATCTGCACCAGATTGCTGGGAGGATTGTTCCACTGCTGAGGAGTCTTCGGAAGTGCGTGGGAAACTCACCTCTCCATCGACTGAGAAGGGGAGAGATTGGGCGATTCGGCCAGTTGTGCAGAGCACAATAGCAACCAGCACAATTAGGAGCCAGCTGCTTGCAAGGCCTCTTGTTCCGTGCGAAGAAGTGAGAGAACGATGTTGCATCCTGTTCAGATTGAAAGGAGAAAGTACTAGTGCTAGTTCGGGACACCTTTTAGACACGTGCTTCTTCGAGGCAGTCGACGCGGGATGTCTCTAACTCCGCCACACACGGATCAACTGCTTATGTAAAGCAGAGAGAAAAAACTAACTTGGGAAGCGAGGAGGCGAGGAAGTGGATGAATGCGGAGAAGGATCTGTTAGTCGAGGAGCCGACTGTTATATAGACAGCAGCCTGCAGCGACCAATAAGACTGGCGGTAGCTTGGGAGATTGGAGAGAGTATCGCGCTATTTGACAAGTGTAATCCAAGGGGAATCCTATTTGGTGACATTTCTCGTCATTCAAATAAGAAGTAATATAGTACTACATTTGTGTATATTTGATAAGGAGCAGAACGAAATATTACGACATAATATTAGATGATAAAATTAGTTTAGATGTGTGAATTCACATGTGTGTGTCAATTCGCACATTCATACTTTATAATGAGAAGCTTTATTGTAGAAATTTTATCCCAATATATATCCATTAAATCTTTTGAATTTTATTCATAACCTATAAGTTTAAAATTGTTGCTATAGTTCTACCAAAGATGATTTTTTTATCTAATTGTATTCTTCATTATTATCTGTAATATGAAACAACAGAATTGTAACTGTATCAAATATTTTCTTTTTTAATATATAATCTTAATTTATTGAAAATCTTTATAAATAGTTGATAAAATAGTATCATACATTACATTACAATTATAATTAGAAAGGTTTTAGTTTTAGTTTTAGTTTTAATATTTATATTAATATTTGTTTTATTAAGATAACAAATAATTTTTCAAATAAAATTCATTCTATTATTAACGTTTCTTTAACTTTATATTATAGATGATTAATCTAAATAATAGTTCAGTTATTGTAAAACAATTAAACTTTGTAAACGCTCGAAAGTTTTAATATTTTTTATAAATATCTCGTACACGTGTAGAACTTCACAATTAATACTTGTTGTCATATGTAGTTATAATAAAGTTCTAATTACATATATAGACAGACATAAGTTAGAACATGTTACAAGATAAGTTTTATTTTAGCGTTAGCGTTAGCAAATAAATAAATGGTCAATACCGCACTTAAATAAACTCATATTTAGGGTGAGGTCAACTTTGTTTTTCAACTTTGTTAAATACATGAGACCTTTAAATTATTCAATATTGTTTCATTGAAATTTCAAAAACTATCTGTTTTTAACCTTTCTAATGTTTTATATTCGTATTGTCAAAACATGTATATAACAAATATATAATATAATTTATGCAGTAGCAGCAGCAGTATATACAAATTTATATTGTGCATGTGTATATCATACGCAATTAAAGTTCTAACATTGTGAAACTGCATAAAATCATTGTTAGAATGTAATATTTATTTATTATTACACATTTATTTGTTATAATATATAAATTATTTCACGTTATTTCATAGTTTTTATATTAAAATTATTATTAAAATTTAGCTTTTAACATTTTACTAACTAGATACTATTTAAATTATTAAAAAAAAAACATGATTTATTTAGATTTATTCTCGAATATTTGTATGCAAGTATATTCTTTTTATATTTCTAAATCATTCTGCTAGTTTAGATTTACTTAGCTCCAAATATACAAAATGCATCTGTCCACATAAGTAATAAAATTTCACAATTATCCTGATGATGTAGAAATAAATTATAAAAAGGATTTCTATGGATGTATTCCTATAGTATATATATACCTAGGTGTGTGTATATATTAATTCTCATGCATACGTTGTACGTATTCATCTATCATATATCGAGAAATAAAAGAACAATACATTCCATCAGAATAATGAACACCTTTGATAATTGTTTAATGTAACAAGCGGACAATTTAATAATTTAATAGTATATGCATATTGTTAGACATTAAATATGGTTATAAATTTAATTCATATATGCCATATATACTGTAGGTAATATTCCTATTTTAAAGACAAATAAAAAATGAAATTATCTAAAACATTTAAATAATAAATATGACTTCAGTGTGGGCTTGAAGTTGGGTTCTGGTTTATGTCAGCGAGGATTCAATCATATAGTTTGGTGGATAGCACTTAACTGATTACAACGACGGATGTAAATAATACATGTATATATGTTTATTATGTATGTATAGTTATATAACGCTTTTTATTATGCTAGACCAATTTTTATATTGCTGCTCGTAAAAATAGGTATAGCAAATATTCTGGAATTAATAATTATTATTGGACAAATATATTTTGTTTTCATGACATGATAAGTATAGTTGTTTAGTATTTAGGGTCACTACATTATAGTATACACTAACAGAGATATATCCTGGCTTTAAAAACATATGATATGTTGAATTTTAAAGCCAAATTATATATTACCGAGTGACACAAAAAGCTTTTCTGCTATTTCGATGAGTTTATTTCACTAATTTTATATATACAATATGGAATTAACAAAATTACGTTATTGAGTTATCATTCATAATTACCTAGTAAATTGCAAGAAAATTGGTCATTCTGTGATTCGCGATTTGAGAACTGTAAGTACAAGTTAAAGGAGGCCATTTGAACATTAAGTAATTATTATTGTTAATTGTTATTGACATATTGATATGAATTGCTGTATTTTAAGGATAAATACAATGTTGTTTAGAAAACATATACTTTTCTAAACTTTACTAGGTAATTATTAAAACCCCCTATATACTTATTAACTTACACTATAAATACTTACATATTTGAATCTTCATTTAGCATTACTTGTTTAGAATTGAAATGTTGAAACATTTTGCAAATCAAGTTAATATTTGTAAATGAATTCGGGATTATATATGCAATAATGAATAATATTTTTTGAACGACCCTTTTTTTAATGCCATGCTAAAATTGCTAAAACTACTTTCTGCTTTACATACATAAACAAATATTGCAAAATAAAATTTTCACATTTTAATAAAAACTTATCCTTTTCATGTTGCCAAAAAAGGACTAATATTTATTTGTAATTTGTCACATATAACAAATTAGAGCATTATAAACATATTTAACGTTGCAAGATTAACTGAAGATTTATTAAAAATAAATTTTGTTGAAAAAAGAAAAATTTAATGATGTTCTAATAAATAACAAATCGATGACATTAATTAATAGAGTTATTGTTTAAAAAATTTGACATATCAGTGTTTAAATTTAATCAAAATATATCAGAAATTTTAAAAATTAAAATATTAATACTATAAATATTAGGATGAGTTATCAGTAGAAATTAATGTTTTACCTAATGTTAAAACAAATACTTCACTTTAACTTTAATTTACCTCAATTAGAAATAATATTAAATAAAGCATCTATTTTGAAATCTTGATTATATAATTGGTATTTTTACTAGAAAGAGTAAAGTTTTGCGTATTTGTTTAAATATATTTTCCTCCGATAAATTTATTCAAATTATTAATTGATGAGATGACGATCATGAGTCTACTATGAGTGAAATTAAACTCTATATATACAGGTTAATTACCAAATATAATTAATAAATAAGAAATAAGAAATAATTAAAAGTAAAATCGAATTGAATAAATTCATATTGTTAAATTTTATCAAAAAAAAAAATGTTCATACTGCGAATTTTTTGTAAATTCTGGTGGGACGTACAAGAATAATTTAATAAATAAACATGAAAATAAGTATAAGTAGCAAGTCATTAAAAATTTCGTTATGAGATGAATGTACAGAAACCAGACAAAAATCCAAAACAAACTGTAATTGTTAGCCGATGGGTAAGATTAATCGTCGTGTATAAAGAGCAATTCGACTATTCGATAATCTTACCCTTCGGCTAACAATTACAGTTGGTTTTTGGATCTCTCATCTTATTGTGTAATTTTTAATGACTTCTTATCGCTTATTTTCTCATGTCTATTAATTATATTATTCTTGACATCCGTTATGTATCTGCTTAAGTAAAGAATTGGTGCAAATGTTGCAGTCTTAAAACCTTTGTTTTTAATATAAAATATTGGCGACAACTTGTTCCGTGTATTGCGATACACCTCCTTAGGCATATATCTATAGAGGCAATAAATACTGATTATATTTATCATTGCAGTTAGACTTAGGTAGATTAAATTAATATTAAATTATACAGGCCTATATCTATAGAGGCAATAAATACTGATTATATTTATCATTGCAGTTAGACTTAGGTAGATTAGGTTTAACTATGTCTAACTGTAATGATAACTGTAATCTCTATTTATTACCTGTCTGTATAAACGCTCTGGAAATAAGATTATTATTTCTGATTTTTCTTTTTTTATAGCTATACAAAACTCAATAAACTTATATATAATATAAATGATATAAGCTCCTTCATTGCATTACATGCATTAGTCTTTCGTGTTTTAAGGAGTCTCTTTTTAATTTTAATATTGAAAGAAATTTTTTCATTTTTTTGTTAAATAATATTTTTCCTCAAATGTTAACATGTATTATTTCTTTTCTATATCATTATAAATATGCAAAAAGATTTTTACAAAGTGTCCGAAAAGTCACTCCACACAAAACGTGAAATTTTTAAAGTTAAAGCAATTTTTTTATATTTGAAGGTTAATATAATTGTGTAGAGTGAATATGTGTGTACATATATTTGTGTAAGTACAGATACAAATTGTAGTTAGCATATTGTTATAGCATATGTTTAAAATGTAAATTATTGATTACATAATAATATGCCGATTAACTAGATAGTGCAAAGTGACTTTGCGGGCACCTTGTTCTGTCACAAATAGAGTTTTAAATAAAATTAGATATAATGGGAAAAAAATGTTTTTTAAGAACGCATATTCATAAAGCGAATTTTATTATGAGCTAATAATAGAAATAATCTATCACTTGATTATGTTGCTAACTATGTAATATTATGTTCCATTCTTCTTGTAATCTTTAAACTTAATTTTTAACCTTATCCAATATCTTAACCATATATTACTGTAAACATTATCAAAATTAAAAAAGTAAAATTTTTGTTAGATATTCTAAAGATGAGAGTTTTTTTTTATGGCTACCTGAATAACTGAAATTGGTGAGTTTGAAGTGAGTATAAAGTGTTAACTTTACTATCCACGTGATGTATATAAAATAACTATTTATATCTTATGTTACGTTGGATTTGTAGGAATACCGTTTAGCTATAATACGTAACTCTATATCTAAAGTATATTTTTTATCAAATAATATCATCAATCTCAAGTAATTGACATCTATGTATATATTATCGTCATTGACGCAAATGGCCTTACATGCAATCGACAACAAAAATACGTTGCACACACATCGAAGTCAATAACACGAACAATTGACGTATTGAGACAATGTGAATATGAATTTATTATTTATTTCTGAGTTAATTCTATAGAAAAATGAAACCCCGTTGTGAGATATTCACCTCATTTTACAATTTGAATAAATGCTTTCATATATATCGAGAATAGGTCCTTGAAAATACAATTCAAATATACAGTCATGTCCAGAATGGACGGTACACCTGTATAATAATGATTTATAATTTATGATTTGATTTTAATTGAACAAACATTGTTTATTTCTAATTATTTCTCATTGTACATACATAAAACCGAAATTACGTCATTTAGAACAAAAGAAAGTAATATATAGGTCAGTATTTACAAGGTTTGTCTTTATTGGCTATGACAGTCGAAATTATCCTGGGCATGGAGGTCACTAATTTATCACTGTATGCTTGAGTAATCTTGGTAACCCAAACGTCTTTGCAGATTTGGCGAAGATCCTCAAGGGATTTTGGATTTTGACACGAGCCAACAACTGTTTCAATATGAGCCAACAATTCTCAATCGGGTTTAAGTCTGGTGAATTTCCCGGCCATTCTGGCTATGACTGTATATTAAACATTTTGTTAATTAAGGAATATGTAAGATACGTGTATGTATTAATTATTTAATTTTATGCAAAATTTTATTGGAAATTATTCTACTTTTAATAGAGAAACTATCTGTTTTTAATAAACTTATACTTTAATTTAAGTTTTTACAATACAAGATTTTGTTGTTTTCTTATATAGAATATGCTATAATAATTAAACATAAATACACATATTTAATTTCAAGATAAACAACGCTAGTAGATATGCTTCCAAATAAAGGTACAGCTCGAAGAATTAATTTCTATAATTATCGACGGAAAAAATTCTATTTCAAAGGCGCTGTACTAAAATAAATTTATTTTAAAATCGAAATCCTTTCATTCTAGTTTATGTATACAAAGGCGTTGTACTACAATAGATTTATTTTAAAATCGAAAGCCTTTCATTCTAGTGTATTTATATAACCTGAATTACGTAAATGTCAAATTAAACGTCAGATATACACTCCTACATAAACATATTAAAGAAATAATAGCTATATCAGTATTATGTATAATAATATAAATTGCTATTATATATGTAAAATTGTAACATATTCTTAGATATATATACACTTAATTACTTGAAGTAATGTTATTATAATGCACAAATATAAAATAAGTTTCCGAAACAAATACTTTTTTTATTTGAATATATGTTTGAATCTTTGAGAAAAATAAATACACCTGTATAGGCATTATTTATACAAAAATAATCAACATATTATATATGTACGCATTTATCATAATTATACCAATATTTACGCTTGTCTTAATACAAATATCAATAGATTAATTTAATTTTTATTATTAACTATTGAACCTATTGAATTCATATTTTAAAATGTATTAAGACATTTAAAATCTGCATTATTAATCTCAGTACCATCCGAGCATGCATTCAATGAATGCACATTCAAGTACAATTCGTTGGCAGTGCATAAACATAAAAATGGGTACAATATAGTAAAAGCATGAATTTTTACGATTCTCAACAATAAATAATTCATTGAGTTCCTCTCACTTGTAAAATATATCTCTTTCCTTCATCAATAAACATACTCCCCTTGTTTTAAAATTAAATTTTTTGACTATATTATCTTAATTCAGTTTTATTTCATTGTGAAAATTGATTTTTCTGCCTCGGTATATAAAAGTAATCTTACTTTTAAAAAATAACCCAGACAAACATTTACAAATACAATTCATACTTCTTTATATTACATAAATGTGTAAGCATTCAATAAGATGGTGAGTATATTATGGATTATTTGAGAGTGCCTAGTAAAACTTTTTTATAAAATAACTACCAAAATATTTAAATAAAATCATTCTATAATAATAGTATGATATATATAAAAAACAAATATTTAAGACATAATATAATTATTTGATGATACTTTACAGAGTTAAAGAAATTTCAAATAAAATAAATGTAGCCTACTGATAATTCTAAAATAAGCCAAGACAATTTAGTGCATTCCCAATGAATAAAATAATTTACTTATGAAAACAACTTTAAAAATGTTCAATATGTGGGACTTTTAAAGGAATTTTAACAAATCGTTATCCTATGCTATATATCTCTAAATATTAATTTTAATTATTTTGTAATCATAAATTTATAAGTAGTAGTAGGGAAGGAGTGCCACGAGCTCAGTCACGTTACGTGCGGGGTCGGGGGGAAGGGGGGGTGCTGAGTGGTGCTCAGATGCACTTTGAGTGCGGTGCACTTTGGAACG
>JAYRBW010060814.1:0-10605 GCA_036023295.1 Invenusta paracnida | reverse complement strand
TTCACATATTTAATAAAATGCCTCTATTTTTCACATTTTTTTAGAAACTCAAATTTTCACATTTTCACATAGCGGATTGTCCCTGGTATTTTAATATTTATAATAATATGGATTTTAGTTCTATAAAATAAATATGCAGCTCTGATTGTATAACTATACATTTTTGAACATATTGCTTTATAATCAAAATTTTAAAGTTATTCAATCAATTTAAATATGTACATATGAAGTACACAAATCTAGGATTAAAAAATCCTAATCTTTCAAGTTATATGATTAAAGTCTACACCAAGACATTTAATTATGTGCATTTAATAGCATCTGCATTATATGGAATAATTTGCCTAACAATTTTTTTTCATATGACAATGCAACAGCACATCAAACTATTTATGTTACACTTTTCAGTTAAACATGCTCAAAGACAATCAAGTTTATCAAAGAATAAAAACATTTCCAGCATTATCCACAATAACAACATGAATACTCATTTACCAAATGTTTACACTTAATGCAAAAAGTGATGCACTAAAGTAAACGCACTAAAGGTAAAAATCTGATCAAGTGTAAATTTATAAATAGTTGCTCTATTGCAAACAAGCTCCCCATATTCCACACCTTATTGCAGTCTGAGGAGTACAATATTGTGTGTATAACTGAAACTTAGTTAAATACAGACATTCCTGATTCCATACTAATTCACAATTCTCACTATAGCATTTATTGCAGTGACTATTGCAGGCCTATACCAGAGGGATGTTGCTATTTTCTTAAACAAATCCTTTAAATCCTCCCAATCGTCATTAACACCTTTGACAATGATGTTATTTGTGTGGATATCTTTTTGAAAAAATAGACAAAATCAGAGTTGCATGTTTATAATTCACCAAATTTCGCGTGTAACAACACAAAAACTACTTCCTTTGCAATACATTGAACCACATCACTGATTGTACTCACCCTGTTTTCATTGCTAGAGATTTCAATTTCCCATCCATACAGTGAAACTTTCTGACATGTCATCGAAATTAGAATTATCATCGCTTTTTACAGTGTGTTCACAAACTGAATCTTACTCAACATGTTCTCAAACCTACAAGAGGTTGCAATACTCTGGATTTATTACTTTCTACACATCTGCTTCAGGTCTGTGACATACAAGTCCCTCCACCCTTTTACATGACACGGTCTGCAATCAATCCTGCCTTGACTACACCATCAGTATCATAAATAATGCACCCAACTTTAAAGAAGTTAAGAACTTTAACAAGGATGACTACGTTTCCATGAGATCCTACCTAGCGAACAATGACTGGCTCTCCCGTTTTAACTATTCCTCATCTTTTCATTTCATTAACTAAAATCCATACTGGACTACTGTATTGATGTTTGTTCCATCCCTAGTGTTTATAGGTAATATAAGACCCTTTTGCACTTCATCTTCGGAAACTTTTAAATAAAAAGCTCAGTTTCTGGAAAAGGTTGAAAAAAGAACCCTGTCTCAGCCAAGCATACAAAGAGTGTAGTAAGGAGTATGACAAAGAAGTCATAAATCTTCACAAAGACTCTGAATCCCACCTCATTATGAATAGCAATACTCAGCTATTTTACAAGTACGTAAACAATAAGCTCAACTCACATTCCTCCATCCCTACTCTTTGTGACCCAAATGGTATCACTGCAGAAAAAGACGATGTGATGGCCACTCAGGGTTCCCACGCATTTTCAGTGAAAAAATTCCAGGACATTTATTAATTGAAATTTATGGTATAAAACATATGATTTGTACATGCTTTAACTACCAACATACACAATATGATACAGATAACATACAGGCATGTGATTTGGTTGTGTTTTAAATTCCCCAAAAAAAATTCTGAAAAAAATTCTCTCCTTATTGCTATGCGAGCAGTGTAGGTATATTGTGTTTGAAATGTGTTTAAAATGATTGCACCATTGTTATTGTTATATAAATTAACACATAAAACAAATAAAATAACACTATAACTGTTTCTTCAAAGACAAAATTTGTTCAGTCAAACTATGAACTTCTCCAGTTATTTCAGCACAGATGTTTTCTTGCTTTTCTAACAATTGAACTTGACCAGCCAGGTCCTTGTCTCATGCAGTCTGTTCCTCTGTCTTCACTGTCTTGGCTTTCTCCAATGCCAATCGGTATCTGTAAAAAAGAACAAACTACATAATTTAATGAAGATCACAATAATGATCACAGGTTAGTTTTAGAGATGCCTAACTCTGACGAGTAAGTTTAACACTTGTCCTCATTTCATTTATGATGGCAATTTGACTGACATCACCAACATTCCAAATACTGTCATAGACCAAACAATGATTTACCAGTGTTGCTTCTTTCAGATTTGGCAAGATCAAATCCTTGTTCACTGAAAATCCAGCTTCTACATGAGCATTTCCATGAGATATTATTAGAACAAGTTTTATCACTGAAAAAAGAACAGTAGAGGTGTCTACATGCATACTATAAAAAGTATCAACTCTTTCAATTTCATTTTTGAAACTTTTGCAAGCTGAAAGAAACTCTGCTGATTGAAACAATGTGGTGAATTGACATTTTGCTAAATCTGAAGATGTAGCTGAAAAATACAGATTTTTATACAAAATTTCCAACAAGATTTCAAAGCAATCGATTGCAACAGAGTTTGAACTAGAAATTACAGAAAGACTCAAAGAAGATTCTTGTCAACTTATACTTGAGAGGAGAACATTCAAACATTTTTTTGACCAATGATTGTAATAAAAGACAACAGTCAAGACAAAATTGCAATTTTTCAGATGGAGACAATTTTTTGAAGTAAGACTTTGCCATGAATCCCAAAGTAATGTCCTTAGCTGCCTTTAAGTTTTGAGCAGAATTAAGATCAATTACATAAAGATGGGAAGAAGAAATGTCACCCAATACAGTTTCTTTAATAAAAATAGAAAGAAGTTGTTTTGAGACAGATATGAGTTCTTCATACACAAATACTACCAAGGGTTGCTCTGCCTGAAAGTGTAATAAGAATGATTCCAATACAGTGCAGACAAATCAGGAAAAATGAAGTCGCACATAAACCAAACAATTGATTGAATGAATTTGTAGCTTTCTGATGATGGCTCCTGTGACTTTGATTTTTTCTGTACATACTGTACATACTTTTTATGTTTGGTAAAATACCTATTAATCTGCCAATTGCGGGTACATTTTTAAGCCATCTATGGGAGCAAAATGATTGTGGAAAACTGGATGAGTCATCATTTATATCTGCTGCTTCAAGATAATCACTTCTTTTAGCAAGTGCATTTTTTAATATATAATGCTGATTTTAACAACTTTTTCATATTCCAAGATACAGCATTTTGGCCAGTTTGATAAGTACCATGTAACACATGTAAAATATTATAAACTGAAAGTGAAGATTGAAACAATTAAATAGTATAATAAAAATAAAAAGGCTCAACAAATAAAAAATTCCAGGACCTCGGGAACCGTTACTGTATCCTCATGCACCAATTTCTATTACTGATAATATTATTCCAGCAAACAACCTCTGAGGCATTGTGGGGAACATATCTCCAAAAATTTAAATTATGACATGTAGAGCCTACACAAAAAATGCCTTCATGAATTTGATTTTTTGGCTAGGATACTATTGTCCCATGTAATACTAATACTTTGACATTTATATTTTTTCACATTTAAGTGTTATCATATTGTAATTACATTATTAATTTAATTATAGTTAACATTGTTTTATTCAACAATGTCAATAACATTAAGTTTTAACAATGCCACTGCCAGCATGAGCATTACCTGTGTTTTTCATCATTGATTAATTTTCTCATTGAAGGTACAAAATTTTCTGATTTACCAACTATATAATTGATATTATCTGTTGCAATGTAATTTGAAACCATTGTGAAAAAATGAAAGTACGTATAAATAAATTAAACTTAAAAAAAATTGAGCGATGAAACGTAACGCACTTTGAAATACTGCATTAAACTGTTGCTAAAACTAATAATATTAATTAAGAAGTAAAACAAATTAATCAATAGGGATAATAGAAAAAACATAATATTTAGATATCACTTTGCAGTTTAAGATGAGTAGGTGGCCGAGAAGAATCGCACAAGAAAAATTTAAGAATAATTAAATATGTTGACATATTGCGGTGTTTTATATGAGCACATATATTTCCAGATATGTCAACATATATATTCCAGCTGTTTATGTTAGACACATCTGCAAATAATTAAGTAGACATATCCTGTTTATTTTGAATGTATTTGAATAATTATCCGTCTTGCAATTATTGCATATTAAATTGTGGCACTCATGCAATAATTGCATACTTTAGGCATTGGCTACTTTACAGGATAGACAACAAACTAATTTATAAACGTTTAAATATTGAAGTGTTATTCAATTTATAAAAAATTACTTGTTTATACACACACGGAAATATTCCTGCCCTTAAACAATCCATTGTTTACTTTTAATCTAACAAATTTTAATAATTTAAAAGTTACGCAATTATTGCACTGAAAAATCGTCGGGCAAAAAATGTGTATGTATTTTTCATTGTCACAATGTTTAAGTAGTAACACAGGATGCCCGACACGAACGAATCATACATGTTTCACGTTGACACGTTAAATCACGCGTGAAACACGTGTGCTTTTGTTTTTTACACAAACAATATAATATAGGTGCTACCGGAAATTTTTGTCAGATTTACATACATATTAATAGATTGACACTACTTCAGATTTTGTAATTTTCTATTTTGTAAGATATTTGTATAGATTTGTTATAATAAATTTATTTGCATAACAATATATAATAATTGATAGCAAGTCACAACATTAGATAATACATTTAAGAAAATACTCGTACATTGAAAATCCGACAAACTTTCTGGTAGCATTTATATCATGCGTGAAACAAGCATGTTGTTATTTTTTACATGGATAATGTATGATTACGCGTGTTTCACGCATGCTTATCCTTGTTACTTTAAAGTTACGCTGAGAGTTTTCTTATAACGTTTAGCATAACAACGAAACTTGAAATGAATTCAATTAAATTTATTAAAAATCGTTTCCTTTGCCTATTATAATACCTCGACATGGAACCCATATGCAAAAGTAAAACTAAAATTTTATAATAATATACCAATATAATTTGTTCATGCATATTAATTCGATAACTCAATATTTGAAATAAAAAAATAAAAAAATATATCTACATTTAAAATATTATGTGGCTTCTATGCAGTGTTCAGACTTTATATTTATTTTATAAGCGTTTATATAATACAGAGACAGTTATATATTATATGTTTGCCGCACTCCGAGGAAGGTTATTATAAATAGGGAGTGTATAAAGGGATGCCTCAGTTATAGTTATAGTGCAGTACTCTGTCTGAGCGAACTATGTATAATGTGCGTGGCCTCTGCCTTTAGCTGCATGCAGTCTGTCACTGCCATAAAAATATATGTCTCATTTTATCTTGAGTGCAACTTTGAAATCCAATGTTGTCAATTAAGCTGATTGCTTCTAAATTTTCTTTTTTTTAAAGATATTGACTTATTTTAAATCCATCAAGATCAAACAAGTAAGTTCATGAATATATATTGTAAGGGGAGGCGGAATTATTCAAAGTCGTCTAAGTTAGCGCCCTTTGGGCGCTAAGTCTGACACCACCCACCCACCCCCTCAATAGCGCCCAAATATCAGATCATCATAACGTTTTTAAGAAATTTTAAAATCACAAATTCGATGTCGTCTAGCTTAGCGCCAACAGCTTGACCCATCCAACTTAGACGACTTTGAATAATTCCGCCTCCCCTTACAGTGCTCTTTTTAGATATATGTAATTGCCCTAAAATTTAATAAGCATTTGTTACATATGCCCACCATTCTATTACTTTTATAAACATTGTGGTTAATTAGAATAATAGGTTAAATAATATATAATATACATGTGCACAAGAATTGTAATTCTTAAAACTGAAATATGCCATTAAATATCAGAATTAAAGGCATTAAAATTGATGCTATTATGTTATGAAAATTATTAATTTAAGTAGGTATATCGAATTAACTGCAATGTAACCTATAAAATATGGTTAAATTTATAAAAAAATTCTACACTTACAACAATAATCTAGCTTCACATAGCAATATAACAAGTTTACATAACAACAACATTTGTTTCCAAAGCATGATTCGAACGTGATACAGATTTATTATACTATATTATGAATCGAGTGTGCAATTTACATTGAAGAAATGAGTGAAATATATATATACAATTTTAATGAAAATATAATGTCTAATATTCACATGCTTAAATATTATGAAATGATAAAAAAAATTCTAAAACAACAAGAGTCAGCACGATTACAGTACAGAAACATTTGGTATAATTTTTGTAAATTTTTACATAAAAATTAATAACGTTTTTGTATCTATGTATAATAATAATTATATCAAAACAACATTCAGGTTAAAATTTTAATTATTGAGAACGGCAAGACTAACAATAATTATTATTAGGACAATACATAATAAATAGAAACAGTCATTATTACAGTATTATATATATAAAATGTGTAAATTCTAAAATCATATTATTAAAACTATATTTTCGAAGAAGCACTAAGGTTTATCTAAAGCTTCAAATGGCATGTTTTGATCTATAAATCTGTGTCGTATAGTTAAAACATATATTATTTGGTGATTGGATTGGAATTATTTTAATTCTAATAGAATTTACTTTTATACATGCAATTCACATGTAAGATACTAATTATATTATTTCTAGATGGATTACTATAATTCACTTAAAGGACAATAGGTGATGATCAAATGGGTTGGCCACCCTAATCACTTGAGCCCAATAATTTTAATACACTGTAATGAGTATGAATAAATATCACTTGATTATGTCTAAAATATTTACATAAATATTAAACCTTTTCTTCAGTTTCTTCTTCAGGGTCTTCCTTTTTATTACTCAGAAGTTCTGGCCGTTCCGGTATCTGTAAATTAGCAGTTCGCATATTCTCCTCTAGTAGATCAATATGGCTTTGTAGAGTAGTTAGATCACTTTTAGCAGTTTCTAAATTGAGTAGTGTTTCCTGTAAATGTTTCTTAGCATGACGAAGTTGTTTCTTGGTTTCCTCACGGACTGATATTATGATTGCTAAAATTTAAACAATAAGAAGAACCGGGTATTATTACAAAAATAAAGTACACACATACTACAGTAAATTGTTAAAAAAGATATCCTCTTAGAAACAAAACTGAAGTTTATATACTATCATCTTTTCATACAATTTAGGAATTTCGAGGTGATCCTACAGAGTCGTTATAAACATAAGAAAAAGTCAAGATTCATATTTTGGTATAAATTAAAAAATACATAAATTGGCGGATACACATTGTGAGGGGCGTTCGCCCCGAATTTTTTGAAGCTGCTTTCTAAAATAAAAGTACTCTTGAAATTATGCGTTATAGTCGTATAAGGAGTCCAATGTGGTTTTTAAATGACATTTGTAAAATAACTGTTAGTATTGTCTTGAATATTATATTCAATAAAGACTATTTAAAGTACAATTACCTAACTTAAAACTGTGTTTTTCAGGGGAAATTAGGATGAAGATATATCTAATAGAAATTTTTGCCCTGTTAAAATATTTTGTATATAATCAGGGGCTTAGCCAGGAGGGTGGACTTGGATAATTATCCCATAATATTTTTAAGGACCCCTAGAATGCTAGAAGGGTCCTCTTTGGTATAAGGACTTTCGAAGAACAGAATGTAAAATAAGAGGTATAAATATACTGCAAAATATATATACTACTTCTTTTCTATTAACTTCACCCTATAACCACATCTAGCAGCCACAAGTGATCATTTTGAGAGATCCTAATCCTCGTTGAAGCAGGTAAAAACCTTATAAAGATCAACAATGGCGGAATATCGCTTAATAAGTCACTTTGCAATAGGATTAGATTGGATTGATCGCGTGATTAGACACTTTATAGAATGGCGCCAGCAATATACATTTTTATTCAATGAAATTGCTTTAATATTTACAAAGCTTCAATCTAATCGCTATCGTAAAGCTATTTTACAATTCGATTATATTAGAAATTTCCATGCTAATCCCACGCATATCCTCAAAAATAATTGACAGCTGGAGTATACTCGCGATTAGAGAGCGATTGACTATAGCCCTATGAACAATTAAAAAAACCACCTATCCTTTAATATATAGGCTTTATTAAATACGTATTATTTGGTTTCAAATTAACGATAATAAAATGTCCTTTGGTATGTTTTCCTTTTAAATGGCTTAAATTGATATGATTATTTTAATTTTATATACCTATTTAAAGTGTTGCTGGAAAGAAACATTTACGTAAAAAACAAGGTTTTATTTTAATTTTAAACCACGAAATAAATATTGTATGAAATCGTTTTTGGAAGATATTAAAAGAGATGATAATAAGCTTTCTAAAAAATATAAATATGAAGAATTCTATTTCAATAAATAATATAATTAAACGTTGATGTTATCATATATTATAATTATTACATATTTTTACTAATATCAATCTAATTGCGTTTAATTAATCGCGCGATTGACCCAAGACTTCACACCCATGAAAATTTTTTTGTAATTAACAAAATAGCTATCGTCAATTTAATATTGACCCAATCTATAGCCTAATCGCTATTGTAAAATGACATAGCTAATGTATGCTCTAGTACCTACTGATATTCATTCATAAAGATACAATATTAATAGTTTTTTTTCAGAGTACAATAGCTACAATGCGTTTGATTATTAGGAATCAAAAAGAATATAAATAATAGAATATATGTAGTACAAAAAAAAGAAAGAATCAGAGCTCTTTCAAGATCAAGTCGATCACCCAAATACATTATCCTTGATTATAACAAAATTTTAAATATGTTCGGAACAAGGACTTGGTAGTAGTCCTTAAGGTTCGGAAAATATCCCAGAGGTATGTTAGGTGCTTATAAACTTTTTAACTGAATAAGTTTCGTTTACAACTACATCTTTTTCACTTGATTTCAAACTCAATGGCTACTATTAGTATAATGCTTACTGTCTAGCTTTATTAGATTTTGTTATTTTATAAAATAAATGTTTTGCAAATTTTGTGATACAGAATACCCCATATTTAGCTAGTTTATGAAATTTGTATTTAATTGATTATATTATTTGTATATATCCAAACTAAACTATACATATGTAAAACCATGTTTTAAATTTTAATAAAAAATAAAATAAAGTAGAACATTTTTGGTATACTCTTTTTAAATGACGCCCCACCCCTTTCATGAAATGCAAGGTCCGCCGGTGAAATATCTAATTCATACACGAGAAATTTATACTAAGCGAAAGTGATATTATATATAGTAGAATTAGTATGTTATTCTGAGACGAAAGTATGTGACGCTTCATTAAACCTACTTTACATATGCTCATCTAGTTTACTCGATTTTTATTCATATTTCCAATATATAGATTAAGACTTGTAGCCTACTATGGATATCAACAGCTTTTATAATCGTACTAACATCTGTTTCATTTATAAAATAAATATACTAAGGTAAAACATATTTAAAATAAACAAGGACAAAAATTCCGGATAAGACTCATTCAAATTTCATTCAAGTTGCTAGTAATATGATATCAATAAATATGTTCAATCTGCAAAACGTTGACAATTGTGTCTCTAATTGTGTATATCAAATAAAATTGATACTATTTATAAATGATAATGCATTTTTCGTTGTATGTCCGGTCAAAATTTGAATATTGAAATAATCACTTAGATTAGAACTCTAAATCTCTTAAACTTAGCTGTGATTATTAATACAGAATACATTAAGAGGAATTTGTTTTAGGAAAGGTAAAATGTTTATCTAGCATAATTTGAGTTTAGACTCTAAACTAGGCCAGGGTGATTATAATGTGACGTTAAATGAAAGCCTTATAGATACGAGTATATATGCAAATATAGAAGATTATTAAAATAATATGTTGCATACAATGTCCTTAGAAAACAAAATTGATTACTGCATTTACTAAGTGTTACCTACGGTTTGTGTTTGTTTAACCTGGAATTTGTACTATTGAAAATTGATGCAAACGTTAAATATTTTCATTATATATACGTATAATTAGTTTAAAAATAAAATAGCTTATATATAGTAAAGTTAAACTTTTGAGAGAGTTTAAAACTAAACAAATAATTAATTTAAATTCAAATTTAAAATACCTAGATTTTTTTAGTAGGAATAAGTATTTAAAACTATAAATGGTAATGTACGAAGCTGTTAAGATTGATTGTAAATATAGTCCGCTGTAATTAATTTTATGTATTTACTAACCGCATGCTTGTAATTTGGAGATATTTCGTAAAGCCATAAAAAGAAACTGTGAATTCACTCTAGCAAAAAAGGCAGTGGCGGATCCAAGGGGGGAGCACGCGGTGCCCGTGCTCCCCCCCTGATATATTTTTCCTAAATAACATCACTAA
>JAYRBW010060813.1:0-10605 GCA_036023295.1 Invenusta paracnida | reverse complement strand
TAAATACAGTTCTAAATTACCTTCTGAGAAGCTTTACAATATTAAAAAACATAGTTAGCTCAAGTCAAATATATTTTAAAGAGCTAACACATTTTACGCTTATTTCAATTCTTTTATGATATGAGCTAATACACTTTGTGCCAGTTTTGGCTAATAATAATTGTATTACAGTATATAAAATAAGCAAGCGGAATGAAGCAATACGATAAACGTTTTGATTCTGAGTGATAGCATGTGTATGTATTTTATAAACATATTGAATTAGGTAACTAAGTGGATTTAAAATTAATAAAAATAATAATATTTCTGCAATCAATAATACTGCGAATATAACAACGATTGGAAATAATAAAGACAGAACACATTCATCTGTAAAACTTATAAGAATGCCAACTATTCCTAATATAAAGTAACGTTTCTCATTATCCAATTTGTCTAAACCTGCGTATTCACAGTTTTAATATGATAAACTTAAATTTATGATTTTATAAATAAAAATGCTCTCTTTTGGTGACATGAAAAATCATATAAAAACAATTGTGTTCAATGTCTTAATTAAAATTTTGATCACAAAATAATATTAAGAAAATTTTTCACAAATATTGAACTATTTTTTTAATAGCCTTTCATTGACAAATAATTTTAATATAAAACTAAACACAAAAACTACTAAAATACAAGACTGTTAATTATTAAAGACGATTGACTTTCAAAATAGTAAATCGTCTTTAATAAGTAATAGACTTAACCTTAACAATTTTTTTATATCTACAAAAAGCAAATAACACTATTAATATTATTAAAGGTAAATATTTCACAGAATTAACGTTATATATTATTTTTCACAGGTTAAAAAGGCTAACTCAGTTTAATATAGTAAAATTAGGTTACTAAATTGTTTGAAATAACTGTAATTAAACAGGCTCGAAATTACGTATATGTATGCTAACTTAACAAATAGTTCAGCTGTAATCCAAATCTACTAAAGTAATATTTATAACTGTGTAAATGCTTTTTTAACATTAAAATTACTACATTTCCTTGTTAAATTGGTATCTGCGCTATACATATGTGAAGCTACAAAAATCTAGTAGTTAATAAAAAATTACCAATGCAATGACTATACTTTGAATTAATAAATAACATTAGATTAATAAATATCTATATATATTTTTATGTACAACCTAGTATGAGATGTTTCATCAGAACTACTTATCAATAACTTACTGTATATATACAACTTTTTTGGCATGTCTTTTTATCACCCAGACAAAATAAAGTATAGAAAACTAAACAACGGGGAAATCCCATCCTTGCGCTGTCCATTTAAAGTCTTTGATCTATACCCACGACCATACAATGGCTTTTTATGGAGTTAGAGATTTTCAAACCGTTGATAACTAATCGATGTATTTAAAAGAAGAAAAAAAGAGTCGATATGGAAAAGGCGTGCTGGAGGAGAGAATCGAGTATTCGTTAACTTAGACACAGGGTGGACTAATCTTTTAAGTTAGTTATTAAGGCCCTTTCCATGCTCGCTCTCTTTATACTAGCCTAATATTGTAATCCGTCTCTATTGAAACTATGTAATTATGTATTCACTTATTATAGTACTCTCTATCTCTCTCACTATGTAGTTAGTTAAAATATTACTCATTACTGTAATTGCTTGAATAATACTTAATCTTTACTACTACATTACATCTAGCTGTCTGCCGGAAGATGTCTCTATAATACAAACGAAAATATTCGCAGTTATTCTTCATTTATTTTATATTAATATTCCGAGTGAACCGTCAAAAACTTATTTTAATAATTATGCATATGTTAATTAACTAGGTATATCTTTATTCAGATTCGGTTATTACATTATTTTGTCTTACTACCCGCTACAATTTATACAATCAATATCCATTTAAAAATAATAAGAATACATATTGAAGTCGTGAATAAATGCAAGGGTTATATATATTGTATGTGTGTGTTAATCAAAACATAATAATAAATGGAGATAATATACACACCATTTAACAAGTAATTAACTTTTTAAACAACATTTAACAAATAGCATGTTACTTATTTGACAATTCATTGTACTCCAATAAATGCTATTGGTATGTAATATTTTGACAATATACGGAAATTATACTCAACAACAATAGTTCCAAATCGTAATTAATATAAAGTTTGAAGAGCCGAATATATCATTTACATTTCGAGTTTTATGTTAGTATTGCGTTCAGTCATCTCATAATTTCGTATTCTGATTCCGATGTGTGGCTGATCTGCTGGGTCTGTCTGCTGATCTCTTTTACAAATACAGGAAATTAATCCGATAAATGCCTTCCGGAACAGACTTCCCGAAATCAGGTACAAGTAAAAGTTACTGGCGTGGGAAATATAGACTAGCGAAACCAGCACTTGAAATATCAGTGAATGATCTGTATAGTTAATCAAGTCACCTCTAGCAATATCTTTGACAAAGGTATCATTTATGCTGTCGTAAAAGATCAAGATGGCGTAGGGGCAATAGCTCATAAGAAATACGAAGCTTACAGACAAGAGCATTTTCAGCATTCGATTGGTGTCACCAGCTCGGGATACAGTTCGAGTTGTTTGCTGGGATGTTCGGGACATAATGCTCCGAGCCATGGCAGATCGAAGTCTAAGCGCTTCTCGTGTATTAACTATAATAACTGTATTGGAAACGATCAGTATTATAAAGGGAACAATAAAGCGAAATATTCCGTCAATTGGCGAAAATACCGAAAAAATATCTGGAAACCAAAAAAGGCCACAAGAAAGACCAACAATAGGAAAAACGCCAACTTTCGCCTTTATTAGAATAATCAGATTTTTACCAATAACAACAATTATAATAAACATAATAAACATAACAGACCTCTTGAATGTACAAAGACGTTTGGCTCGAAGCGGAAATTTGATAGAAATGCATCGTTGAATTGTAACCATGCAAATAATCCAGACAGATATATCAGCTGAAGAGAACTCAATGAACATAATGATCGGACAGACCACGTTGTTAAAGACTGCAAAATCGAAGTGGAATGCAAATTTGGTGAAGTATCTAAATGTACTGAATAAGAGGACCATAGAATCGGCAATACTGAGAAAAGCGAATGAGATGCTTGTGGGATTGGAACGCATCTCTTTTTGTAGGAGAACCACAAAAGCCATCACATTTGATAGAACTCCTGTGACAATAATAATGGGATAAATGAACACGCAAATAATTAGGCGTACTCGATATGCAAAATACTCATGGATATCAATACTTTCTGGTAGAGGCAGTGATGTATCGTTGGTTCTGTTATTTGAAGCATTCATTTTTACTTTTGTTGATATGATTCAAATGAAAACTTTTATGCCTATGGTACAATCTCAAAAATAAGTTTATTTAATTATCTAGATACTTTAACAATTGTGAGCTATATATATATGTGAAAACATGTTACATATACATCTTCAAAGGATATTGTGATTTGTCAGTAGTATAATGTGGGTAATCCAATTAAAATATGGAAATTATTATATATATATACTTTAATTAAAGTGACTGAATGAATCAATTTTTTGACATATTAATTATTAATTCGAAAATTTGTTATATTCTTGTATATATATTATTTGATGACGAATTTTTTATCCACAAAGCTATGAATTGCAATAAATATATATTTACGAATTTTTGCAGTTATAGATTATTTAGCAAATTAATATAATATGAAAATATCGGCATATCAAATTTAAAAAGAAATATATAATTTTAAAGAAAATGTTATTGCTATTATTAGTTCTTACTGCAAAGTGTGTATTTTAAGTGATAATTATTTTAAATAAGTTTGATATTTTATTTAACTGTATTCGGGGTTATGAATGTAACTTTTGAATAGTTTATTCCATAAAATTAGGCTCAATCCTATATAAAGACCACGGAATTACGTATCTCTTTTAAAAGTAAGGTTTTTCTCGAGGCAATGAGGCTGCAATTATGCGAAAAAAAGTTCTTTTTAATCTCGAATAACCTAAAGTCAAGGCTAAATGACCTTATACCGATACTACCTCTCAGCTCTCACAATATGACGCTCGCAGGAACCAATATAACCAACAGTTGGGGATTTGTTGCACGGAGAGACTAAAAAACTCATTTTTATCGAGAGCCGCTGCAACTTTCTATAAACTTTAATTTTATTGTTATTTATCTTGTTTTTCTTATTTATATTTTATGGTCTATGTCCGACAGCTTGTCGTTTTGCCTTAAAAATGTACGCTTTACTTACTTAATTACTTACCTACTTACTTACTTACTTACTTACTTACTTACTTACTTACCTACCTACTTGCTTACTTGCTTACTTACTTACTTACTTACTTGCTTACTTGCTTACTTACTTACTTACTTACTTGCTTACTTGCTTACTTGCTTATTTACTTACTTACTTACTTACTTACTTACTTACTTACTTACTTACTTACTTATTTACTTACTTACTTACTTACTTACTTACTTGCTTACTTACTTACTTACGCTATCCGGAAGGCCAAAGAAGTCTGCTAGCATAAATTTCTTTCTGAAGACCTCTCTGACCGCACTAATCTCAAAAAATGTTGGAGTGTCATCGAAAGCAATGACAGAGAGCGCCTAAACCTATGTTTGACAAGCCTCTCTAAAATAACAACAAAAGGTTTGTCGTTAACAAATATAAAGTCAACTCATTTGTCCCTGAATGCACCAAAGTTAGTTGCATTCTCCATATTCCCTCAATCATCATAATAATATTAACAATAAACCTTATTAAAAACCTTAGAAAAAGATCTTCTGGATGATATCCCGAAAGAAACAGCATCTTTCTTCTTCGCTGACCACCTTCTCATAATGACAAGTCAACAGAAACTTGAAGTCTCAGCACATAAGATGCAGAAAGCAGTCACTGCGTTTGAACAATGGGCGAAGAATTAGAAGATGACACCTGGCACTTATAATATCTTTAAATTTAAGACGTATAATACTTCGTGTCATTAAGTAAAAATTAGTTTCTATAACATATTTTCGTTAAGTTAATATGCATCATAGTAGCACGTGCATATAAGTTTTTAAGATGTTTTGGCCTATTTTAACAAAAATTTCCTTCAATGTCCGCTATTTTTGTCATTTTTCGCGTCACAAAACATGTCCGGCATGGTCTGTTGGTATTTAGAGACTTTTAATACATGTGTAAAATAAGTTGATATCTCCAGATTGATTATTTATAAGTGATCTTATGTTATCAATTATGAGTTTCCTTCTGAAGACTTCTACAGAGTGGCAGTGAGTAAAGACGTATTCGACAGTTGATGCTGGTTCTATATCCGGTCTTCATACCCCAGGTCGGTTGTTCGAAACTTGTGTTATACAGGTAAACGATTGTTTGGTTCAGATAAATACATAAAAAACGAAAGAACAAATAAATAATCAATCGTGCATTACAAAAATGAAAGCCACAAAGAAATTAAAATTGTTTAATCTTTAATTAAACGTTTATCCTGTTAAGAATGTGTGTAAATAGGAAATAATCATAAAAAGAAATTAGAAAATAAATTGTAGATACTCATAATATATTTTGTAAAATATTTCTGTAACAGACGGAAATATAATTGAGAAAAACAAACTAGTTAAACTTGATTGTAATAACATTTATATATATATATATTTTAAATTTTAAATTTATAAATATAAATATAAGAAATGATATCAATAATGAAATTTTAACGAAATTACTATAAAAGTATTTACGTATTCAGTCTTACATTTTTTTGAATACATACTTAATTATAATTTTTATCTAATGTTCAATTATTTTAATTGAAAGATAATTAAAAATAAAATGTATTGACGGTTCAATTTATATTTAGTGTAACACTATGTCATATAACAATATGTCAGGATACTTTTCCCGCAAGCAAAAATATTATCAATATTTAAAATATGATCTACGTATCAAATATTTTTAAATATTTCTTTGACTACTTGAAAGTAGTAACTCATTATCTTGCGTATTTCCTTAATTTCGAAAACATTGAAACATAGAATGTAGACTGTAATTTTACCTTAATTCGAAGAAACTACTGTAATCTTTGCATAATATATATATATATTTGCCATGTTTTTTGGATTTATGTACGCAGCCTGCTATAAGTTCTCTCAGTTTATAATAATCCCAAATATATAACTAATATAATTACTCATATGTATAAATTCCATAACTGAATTTCAATAAACTTTGTAAATTTGAATGTAAATGTTGATTATTTCTTGCACATTATTTTTACAAGTTTTTGTCGTTATTTTATTTAGAAAATAATTTTTATGGAAATGCAATGTTTGAGTTAAATGTATGTGGGTATCGACAGTATATATATTATAAGCAATATTTTATAAAACCAATGAATAGATAGCAGATCAATTTTAATTTTTAGAGTATGTATATATATATATATTCGTTTATATAATTATAACTATTGACTAATGCTAATAGTGTAATGTATTGATATCTTATGTAAAACGAATTTTTATATAACAAACGCAAAGTCTGTAATTAAATTGGATGATATACAGAATTATTCAAAATTTAATGTTCTTGCCGAGCATATAAATATATTTACAAAATTAAATATTAGTTGTTGAAATAACAATGCTACATCCAGATTTTATCTCGATAAAAATATATTCACGATTTTCTTTTAAAAACAGGTTTTCCTGATAATGTTTTTAAATAAAACCTTTTCTTGGATTACATATACCCAAATGCTAGACGCGTTTCATTAAATAATTTTCGTGATCTGTACTCATGTGATCTGAGTCATTAAAGGAAGACATGATGATGGGGCCAAACCTCATATGTTATTATATTACAGACTATTACTATATTACTGAAACAAATTTTAGTTCTTTCCTCTGTACTAATGATGTAACTGAGCGTTCATTTATGACAGCTGTCAATCAAAAATGAAGAGGCCATCCGGATAACTCATTCTATAATGTTTTTGTAAATATTCCTGAATGTCAGGATTTCAAAATGAACTGGGAAAAACAATGATAGATATACAAGCATGGTCTATGAAGATTACAAAATCTGCTTTAGACATTTTACTTGTGAATTTTCTAGGTAAAACTCTTTCAATATGTGAATAAAGTCATACTTGGTGCATGCAAACATTGTGCCATCATTTGCGAAAAGCCTTAAGGGACTGCTTAATTCTCAAATGGCCAATCACTCTAGAGAGGTATATTTTGTAAAATAAATTGCCAAGTGTTTCCTGTACATGTCTTCTTCATCTATATAGAGATGTTCTTGCTCTTACTAGACACAGACTTAGTCATTAATGCCATAATTTAAACATTCGAACACTTTATTGGGTCATATATATACTCTTCTTTGGCTTGTTGTTGACTTGTAAAACAAGTCTATCTTTCACAAATTTTGCTGCCTTCAAGCATTCTAGAAAGCTTATTTACAGCCTGCATACACTTTTGATTGTATTTAGTTTGTTCATTTTTGATTTGCGTCTAGCTACTTCCAACTATGTGATCCCCAAAGGTAAACTCATAAATTTACGCGTAAATAATCAATGTGCCTGAATTCAAACTGGAAATAAAAATATCTTTTTTAAACAAACTAAAAAAATTATTCATTAAATATTCACATTAATTTAGATAAGCTAACAGTCTATAAGATAATATTAGAATGTCTATAGCATAAAGTTTTCTATTGTTCACATCTTAACAATACATGCAACGATTCTGTCATGATCTAAAATTATATTTTCTACGTCTGCATGGATTTAACCCAAAGGAGGCACTTTATCATGAGGTGCAATAATTTGTAAACTATTATTGCTCTATTATCGCATTGGTCATGATGGGTTTACGGCTATAAAAAGTGATAATGAAGAATTTTAAAGCTTGCTGGATGTAGGTATGTGGAATATCATAATCATAAACACCTAACAGGAAAGTTCGTACGCAGGAAGAATATCCCAAAAACCCTATCAACAATGGCTACAAAAATTTCTGCAGGACACCACTGTTCTCTAATGGACGCTTATGAACTCGTACTCTATAATGCTGGCATACCCTATAATCTATAAAATGAATAAAATATAGTATTCCATTTAAAATACTATGGATTCCTCATTTGACTCATCAGAAAATAGCGACAATAGTAGTAATGGTATTGGAGAATGCTGATAGATATAATCCTAATGAAGAGACATTTAAACAAGTTATATTGCAATTTATATCCGACACTAGCGTTACTCGAAGACATTGCTTGACATCTTTGCCCAGTATATGTCTGAGGTAGGAGAGAAGGTAAGTCGCAGCGTAGGTGTAGCCAGATAGAGGTCTCGTAAACCTTATAGGTAGAATAGTCGTCTCAGAAGAGAAGTAACCTTGCAGCTTTGTGGGCTAAAAACTCTATCCAGCCCACGTTGGTCCGTAGATTATCGAATGGCTCGTCTGGTGCAATCTCGTCCTTGACCAAGGGGAACCCGATAACCTTACCATTGGTTAGTGGGCCTTTGAAACTTGTAAATACTAGAAACTTGAAGAGTATGGTAGCGTCATTGTCCAGAGTAGAAAGGTTGATCATGTGAATAGTCCGTTCTCTCATCTTAGAGCAGCGGTAGGACCCCACTTTAATAGAGGGCATCACCGATAGATGATATGGCTGGATAATAAATTGTGACATCTTAAGAGCAGAGAGAGGAGCGAAGAGACGACCATTTAGTAGCGTGAGCAAGAGTAAAATGAGCTATAACAAATGCGCGTGTTCTTTTTATACTCTCGGGTTCTACCATTGGCTAAAACGAAACAAATGATTTGATTGGTCAGGAGAGTGGGGAGTGTCCTTGTTTTAGCGCTCCACCTTACTACTGTAGTTAAATTTCACTGATTTCACTGAAACAAGAAGGAATTAATTTTATAAATACCTGTTTGGGGTTTACTGAATTATTATTATTACAACTAAATTGGAATGAACAGTGTCAAAATAAATCAAAATAATACCAATGTATTTCGACTTTTTATTAGTCTCATCAACCGTACAAGAAGCTATATCATTTTTACGATTTTTGAGCAATTCTCCCTACATTATATGCTTTTCTAGATTTTAATTATAATTAAAGTATTATGAAACTTGGTTATGTTTGAAAGTTAGTGTTTTGGTTATTTTTATTACCTTAAAAAAGGTTATCTCCTGTTATTCTGTTAAAATATTAAAATATTAAAATATAAATTTTTTTTTATACATTGTATTGATAAAAATTGACTGAGCAATGGAGTTACCAAACAAAATTTGAAGTTAAATAGAGTACATTAGCCAACTAATCAGACTTATTAAATGTCTTTATTATGGGAAAACTATGATTAATTAGTTATAATTGGTTATAATGTGCGCAATTAATTTCTAATGAATTTCATTGACGAACGAACGTCCGAAAGTTCAAAACTGAAAACAAATATTCCTATAATATCTAAGGGTAATTATGCAATTCTTTGTAAATCACAATAAAGCTTTATAAAGATATCTTCTAAAAGAAATAAAACTATGTTAGTGGTTTTCAAAATTGAATTCCGTTGCTTTTAATTGCTCAGAAAAGTATAACAACTATAATTTTTAAAACAATTTATAACTAAGACTTTAAGAATTTTGAAGACTTATTACTCCTAGCTATGTACTCATTACTCCAAGTATATCTAAAAGTCACAAAATACTTTACTTTTAATTTTGGCATCAACTTGCCATCTAATTACTCACAGAGTTATAAAAGATTCTTTCAAATTTTATTGATTTTATATGATTCACGTTGTAATGGTTATATACGACAAATCTTTATTATTTTAATAATATATATGTATCATTAATCAAATATCTATAAAGTAGTATATAATATTCATTGTAACTTATTTTCAAGACTTAACGATATTTTACATTTATTAAAAAGTACTTACATTGCCTGAAAATTGCAGTATGTTACATCTTTGTATGTCTGTTTCATAATATGTTATGCTGTTGAATGGATATTATATTTTAAAGGATAATTTAATTTAAGGCTATCAATGAATATTCCACTGTGAAAACATTTAACTGTATTTTAAATATCTCATTTCAACCAAAAATTAAAAAACCTATGTCCACCACTAGACGCAAACAAACCCAGCTTGTTTAGTAAAACCGAAATAACACTCATTCTGGTCCGTACACTATTTTTGTGTGTTTCAAATCAATCGTTTATCTGTAGGCTAAGATGTGTATACTGACGGAATGCTTGTGTAATTTAATTGTAATTTATGACCCTTGTAACAATAGAAGTAGTAGGGATGGGGTATTACGAACTCAACAAAGACCCCTCTTCCCTCCTCCTCTCGACCAATCAGAATCGAGTACGGCCAGCCAATGACAGAACAGGAAGAGTATTAAAGGAATATGCGCGCATGTTTTCGCTCATTTGATTTTGTTAACGCTATTGAACGATCGTACGCTCTCTCTTCACCATGATACAATATACTGCAGAGGACTATGCTGAATTTGAGCATTTCCTAAA
>JAYRBW010060812.1:0-10606 GCA_036023295.1 Invenusta paracnida | reverse complement strand
GTGGAGCATTTATAGCTAGTAGAGAAGATTGACAGCTGGTGTCAAAGCAATTCCCCATTAAAATCATCTCCAAAAAAAGTGGTTTTTGTCTCCAACAGATAATCATATTCAGCTCCATTTGCTGCTGCCAGAATAACTTTTTCACACTTCGAATACATATATGATACGATGCTACAGCCTAAACGGTTAACCCTAGACCATAAATGGACTACACCATTTGATAGAGAATTAAAAATGAGGTATATACAAAAAAATTGCACAGGGAGACCTTTAGAGGAAGGAAAAATCCACCAAAGTGATAAAAAAAATAGTTTCTTATTAAATTTGGCAAAAAACAGTTATTTTAAATTTTAATAAAGCATTACATTACAATTACATTTTTGCTTATAACTTAAAAAAAGAGATATAATTTTGTGTTCTTTAGCTTAAAATATTAATAAGCTCTGCATATGTATGAATATTTTGATATTTACCTTGTACACGTTTTTGTCAAATCGAAACTAAATGTAATCAATTTTATATCTGTCAGTGAAGCTAATAAAATCACTTGATATTTAACTACAGCAAATTTAATCATCCTATTTCCATAGAGATCGGATTTTGCTAGCAAGATTTCTGACTGTATAAAAATATTGATTGATTATAATGGTTTCATGCTATCTATGGCCAAGCGCAGTCTATTAGTTTTGTTATTTACATGAGATTAATATATCTATGCACTCGCCCTATGGGATCGTGCATAGATTGTTAATTGGGTTGAATGTAAAACAATGCATATCTATGCACGAGTTGTGTAGATAATTTTATTTTTTACATTCATCTTCATGTTTTTCGATTCAATTATATAATTTTAAATCTATTTAATTAATTTTGATTGATATTATAAATTCAAACAATGCAATAGTGACTGTATGAAGCATTTTCCGAATTGTATTTAGAAAATCCGAATAATATCAAAATATAACGAAAAATGATGACAAATTTTGGGGGGTTCTTGCCCCCCCTCCCTGCCCCCAGCCAGCGTGGGCCATGAAAGGATTATTGAAAGTGTTGTAAAATGTATTGTGTTGTGTTGTAATTAAAAACTATTTTTTAAATCTTATATAATTTTAAACCATTTCATTATTTCATGTAAGAATTTTAACAGTAGTATGCATTTGTGTGCACATATATTAATAATGTGTGTCAAATGTGCATGGTGATTTTATTATTATTTTATTGTAATTTATTTTATATTGCTACTCTTTTTATGCATGCAATTGAGATGCTAGCTTTATTGTAATATTAACTTTACAACAAAAAGAATTATTAGTAGTATGCATGTAATGCATGTTAAAATAAAATGTGTTTAATATGCTTTGGTGATTTTAGTATCCTATGTGGTTGTAAATTATTATAAATGGCCACTATTATATGCATTTGTGGTTGCAATCTATTACACATTACCTAACTGATTGCAGTGGCGGATTTAAAGGGGGGGGGTGGCAAGGGACCTGGGCTTCCCCTAAATGTTTTAAGATAGGACCAAAAATTGTATTATTTATTTCATATTGGATATTTATTCATAAAATTATTCTATAATACAATGACAATACAGTATATGGCAATGTATCTATAGTGCTCAATTTTTAGAAGATTCAAATTATTATTTTAAAATTTAAATAAATATATTAGGTTGGGGTATAGAGAATTATAATTCTATATTACAATATCAGGGTTACCCCTATCTTAAAATTTAAATTCAGGACATATACTTTGGAACAATTCAATAAACCCCCCAAACCCATGATGAGCAAGTAAATCATGCAAAGCATTAACATTTGTTATAGGCTATTTTTCTAAAATTGTTAATTAAGCATATGTATACATAACATATTTTTTAAAGATTCCACTCTTGACAACTTCAGGGTAGCATGTTTTAATACATTTTTTCAAATTTGTCCTAGAAGTCTCTAATCAGGACAATTGGAACAAGTGGCAACCCTGTAATATCTAATTGAAGTGAAAATAGATCATTTACTACACATCATAAATACTGTATAGTATATAATTTATGTAATATCCCAGAAAACTTTATTTTATTTTATACTCAGTATTGGATATTATGAAGGTATATTAATTGTACTTAAGTCATTTGGTCAACCTGAATCTAAAAATAGTAAAACTACTTTCTTATATGGCTATATTTATTAATGTTTGTACTGTTATTGTGGGAGTTACTCAACCATGCACAAATCATGTCTGAACTTTAAGAAATACTGGTTACAATATTGCTGAAACAGGAGAGGTTTATCATACATTTAATGACAGGAAAAATTAGGAAGATAGTAAAAAGTCCTATCTGTGCTTGATAATTTCACAAATATTGTCAGCCTTGCTTAAATATGCTATGTGAACATTTCAAATTTAATAAAATAATTAAAAAGAGTGGAGAGTCTTTTAACTGATATGAAACAGAATTTAAAAAGTTAGCAAACTACTCTAAATTCAAAGACACACCAGATGAAATTTTGCACAACTATATCATATTTGGTATCAAAACACAAAAATCCTAATTAAAAAAAACATATCTATGGAGATACATTTTTAAAAGTAATAGGAAAGATTATTAATATTATAAGAGTGATGTCAGAAAAATTATCCTTTTCTAAAGCCCCACTTACATGAACATTTTAGATGTGCATACAAAATGCTGTCTGACTGACACAAATATCATAGATGTGTATCTGGGATGCAGAAAATAGTTTAGCTTTGTTAAAGATGGATACAAATCTCAAGGATGCTCATTAGAGCCCAACAGCATCTTGGATGCATATCTAAGATTCTCATGTAACTGTAAGTGGGACTTTAATTGTAAAATTATTGATGACAGTCAGACCTCATCCGCTATTTGCTAATGTTGATAACTCCTGGTCACTAAGAGCAAGGAGATTTTTTATAAATTTCTTTTTTGATAAAATAATTGTTGCCTTAAAATCAACAACAGTTATTCACAATTAATTCAAATCATTTTGTTAAATCAGTAATTTAAAACATAGTAAGAATGTTTTAAATGCATAATTTACAGCATTTTGCACAATCTACATAGCATATATATAGCAGCCAAGCTCAGTTCTTCAAATATCTATCAAAAATTGGACTCATTATGTTGTGACACTAGGCTATATACTATGCAATTAATTCAGACATTGTGCACATTATTCCAATACTTGCAGCTGTGTGGCATAACCTATGATGTAATCAACATAAAATCCCTGTGTTTACTCACTTCTCCTCTTCTCTCTCCCCAAGCAACCAATGAAAACTGCTCTATTGTACTTAACAGGGAAGGATTATCACAGTAAAAGTGGATGTGTGTTAAGCATGGTGTCCAAGCCAGTGCAACCACTGTAAAGCATTGTCTGAGAAGTGTTAGACTCTATGGGAGGATTGCAATGTGAAAACCACTCCTTACAGCACATCATTGAGCTACTCATCTTGCATGGGCCCAACAGCATCAATACTGGACTCTGCAACAATATCATTGCTGCATCTTCACAGATGCACTTGATTAACTCTCAACAGAGGAGGTATGTCAGATGCCAAGGAGAAACAGCCATGCAGCCTCAACATATTCACCTCATTGTGCATGCTTCTAGTGGCAAGTTGGAAGTATGGCAAGGTTTAAACTATGATAGACCTTATCCTCTGGCTCGTGTTAAAGGGTGTCTCAATGCTGAGTCATACTGTGAACTTCTTTGTGACACCTCATCCCATTAGATCTTTCTGGGAACAATTTGATCTTGCAGCAGGACAATGCTACTTGTCATTTAGCTTGAGTTACCAAGCGTTTTCTTGAAGAAAACTACATTAAAGTTTGGCCATGACTGCCCTAGTCACCCAACTTCAACCTTATCAAAAAGCTATGGTCCCAGCTCCAGAAAGAGGTTGACAAGTTCTTTGTTGAAGTCTTGGAAGGCTTATGGGCAGAAGCACAATGTCAGTGGTTAAGGATTGATGCCCAAGTATTGAGGAACCTCATTGACTCCATGCCAAGACGAGTAGAGCAGGTGATTGCTGCCAGGGGGAATTCCATACATTATTGAGTCTTACCTGCATTCCTCTTCTTTACCTCTTGTGAATGCATTAACCCTTTGACAGCGACAATATAGGGGGTTAACATATTATTATTATTTTTACATAATTTTACTCTTCTTTGGTTGTAATAAATATTTCATATCCAAATTTGTTAGTACCTATCAGTCACTGGTAAAGGTATATGTGGGTATTGAAATGGCAGAAATAACAGTTTCCATAAATGAATTTTTATTATTTAAATTACTAAAGCAATTTAGACTACATATATATCAGACAGTAAATGTAAGACAGATACATGTAACACACACATATGAGTATAAACAGTCAAATGCAATTCTGAATAAGAGAATTATTTTGCCTGATATAATAAAAAACAGTTACGTTCTTTCTGTATGCAAAGAGGTATGTTACAGAGCGAGCAAACAACAAATGTTTTATAGTCCTTCTTCTCTAGAAGGTACCTTGCACATCGCTTTTGGGTTTCTTGGAATACAGGAAGATGTCCTGCAGCTTATGGTCGAACACCAAAACACTGTCATTTGGCTGACTTTGTTGTTGATGGCAATGCCCTCAATCTGCTGCAAAACTTGTGCATCAATGATTCAGCAACAGTCAATTTGAAATCCTTTAGGCACAGCTTTTATTCAGTGTGAATTATGTTGTGAATTATGCTGGAATTCACACACGCTGTGTCTAAAAGATCAAAGAAGATATGTAAGTAAAATCTAAATTTAGACCTTCTATCCAACAAATATGTGCTCTTCAACTGATCAGCAAGATCCACTCCACCCATTCCTGCATTGTACTGCTTGATGAGATTTGGACATTGCACTGCTTCTTTTGTATGTGATCTTTTGCTACAACACTGAACTGATGATATGGTATTAGCTCATTCAACATTTGTTGTACCCATATTATTTTTTTAACACATAACAATCTATCAATAATTAATAAATAAAATAAAATACTAAATACCTAAATAAAATGTCTATTCTATTCTATACATTTATGTCTTTATGGTAATATTATTTCTGAAAACATTACCTTGAATTCTGGCATATATCTTCTGTTTTGATCAATGGTGCCAATTGCATAAATTTGCTTTTGATAAAGCATTTCCACAAGTGTTGGGCTGGTGAAAAAGTTATCAAAAAATAACTGGCAGTGTGATCCTTCTAGTTTCTGACTCAGTTGCATGACAACACTTTCACCAAGATTTAAATCAGTTGATGATTAGTGGCCGAGATAAATATAAAATTCGAAGGGATAGCCAGTCCAACTGCTGCACTTATACCAGAATTTAAAACCCCATTTGATTGGTTTGGTTTTTATATATTGTTTCATTCTTGAGTGACCCTTGTACTTGCACATGTGTTTATCTATACTTTATGAAGGCATGTTTTCAAGGGCCAACTGATATGCAGAATTTAGATGATTGATAACAGGGCATATTTTAGCAGCTTTGTCACTGTTGTTTTGCTTTGAGTTGTTGGAAAAGTGCAAATTTCTGAAGTATCTCTTTGAACCTGTCCCTTGTCATGGTGCGTTAAATTCCTTCATTACAAATATAGGAGCTGGTAGACCAGTATTACTCAATATAAGTAACTTATTGATCAAAATTATGAAATTAACACCAATAAAAGCAGTTATTTCTTCTAGTGTTGTTGAAAATTGGATTCATCAATGAGATTTTTTTACACAAGGTTTTGTGACATTATTGAATATATCCAAAGCAGTACATGTTTAAACTAATAGATGGGCATTCAATTAACATACAGTCTTTACTATTAGACATATTTTGCTATTCCACTTCCAATTACAAATTCTATTGTCCTGCACTGTGTTAGAAGATGGAGAAGTGTGCACGTGAGCTTCTGGGATGAGAATAGAAGTTGAAAGTAATGATGGTGATGGTTGGGGTGTTGCAGGTTGAACATTGATAAATTCTGTGTCTGAGTCATTCATTAGATTATCAATATCATCCTCATTGTCACTGTCCACTCTGTCTAGATTAGATAAATTTACATACTTCTTGTTTTTATAATGATCCATGATGATTGAACATATATATGAACTGACAATACAATTATTATTGCAATAATAATATACCTAATACAGTGGATATTCCAACTTCAGAAATACCATGCTTCCAATTGTAACAAATCACATTGTAGTGAGAGTGAAAGAACATAGTAGAGGTTGTCAGTATGGCTGTCTGCCTATTATGTATAACAAAAACATAAACTCTAGCCATAACAAAACTTGTCTCACTCACCTATTTATACCTTCACCAGTGACCCATATAATATATTTGAGTAATTTGATAGTATGCATTACCATATCCATTATATATTTCCTGTGTGCTTCCATATAGGCGCCTTCTGCATAAAACTGTGGAGGATATTCCTAAAAGCTATCTTTCTTAGTTGCAGGCTACTTCTGAATATAAAATTTGCAAAACTATAAAAATCAATATATTGCTGCTACAATATAAATTATTTATAATGACAGATTTCTACTATTATTTGTATATGTGTTCAAAAGACCCTATATTTATTGATAACATGAATGGTAGCTTTAAATATTAAATGTTTAACAATTCTATAGGTGTTTAATTGTCTGGGTCACCAGTGCCCTGTTACCGTCAAAGGGTTAAAAGTCCTTTGCAGGGCTAAAACTTGATGATTGATTACCTTTAGTTATTTCAACAATTTATGAACAACATACACTTTTAGAAAATTAAAAAATGTATAAAATTAATAAATTTTGTAAATGAATTTTTTTTTTTTGGGGAGGCAACATTTATATTGGCCTGGGATGTATATTTAAATATATTAATACATTAACAAAATAGGCAATCTTTTACTTCATTGTAAAATTTTATTTTGATTTAAAGAAATGATGAAAAAAAAAGTTTTTAAAGTTTTATAGCAATGGGTTTGAAGTTTTGTAGTTTGTTGGTTGCACTCTGACAGGGACACTAATAGGCATAGATTGATCTAAGTATATATACTATAGTTGAGAAGTTAACTTCACTGTGCCTGGGGCATTAGTGTCACAGTGTCACCTCTATAATGTCAGTCTCATTATAGAGGTTTTTGATGGAGTCAAAGCATAATTTGGCTCTCATTAAGATTGTTCTTTTAAGCTTTTCTTAAAAAGTGAACTTTGAAAAAAAATAGCCAAATGCTTTATCATCTAATTAGTATTTTAAGTGACACACATGAATGGATTAACAAGATTCCCACTGTCCCTATCTACTATCTAGCAATATATATTATGTAATAATTAATAAAAAGAATAAATTAAATTAAGAACAAATTATTAAAAATAAAATTTGGGGAGGGGGGGAATAAAATAAAAATTCCCACGAAGTCAAAATGCAAATGCATGTTGATATTAATTAAAAATATGTTTTTAATCACTTAGATATCTTGCTTTTTATCATGCACTTTAACCTCAATTCAGGGTTAGTCTCTAAGGTCAAGGATTAAGCATAGGAATTTCATTGAAAATGATTCAACTTCAAGCTTTTTCCTTGTTGAGATTTAACAAGTCCAGTAACAGTTCAAGTTGACTCGTTCAAAGATTTAAAGAAGTTAGCCAGATTGAGATATTAGTCTTGAATGCTTAGGCTTAATACTTTTCAAACGAGGTAAAAATAACGGGGTTAGTCACATGTTTATACTTTACTAGTCGCATCTTTCTAACTGTCTCAGACAAATCCATAACTTTGTCTTGGACCACACTCCATATCTCTGACTCCAGATAATTTTTATTTAATAATATTTAAATAAATTTAGAATGCTACTCGTTCAAATAAGTATTTAAATTACCTCTCCAATGTCCATTTTATTTTATTTACGCTTATAAACGCAATAAATTGTTTGCATAAAATGTCAATGACGTTCTTAAAAATGCTGGAGTATATGGATTTTGACCAATCTTAAACTAACCGCGCTTTTAAATGTATGACCGATATAAACAATTGTAGAATAAAAGCCAATAAATTCTGGATATTGATTCGCAAATTTAAAATTCGTTAATAAATGAACGAGATATAATTTATATATTTAATTGGTCTACGAAAACATGTTTTCTTTCAATTCTGAAAAGAGTATAGAATAAATGATCCACCGCAAAAGTAATCCTATATTTTAAAATCAATAATATGAACAGGCTTTATATAAAGCAATATTCATTTATATTTTTAATCAATCTCTTTGTGTTTTGTATTTTTATATATTGTGAATATTCTGCTTTCAGAATCAAATGATAGAATTTATTCGCAATCGATTAAATTGTGCAAATATTTAGCGTTTTTCAAAAGTAGAATTATGTACTTTCCAATGTCGCTCTTTATATATAGGAATCATTCATTCTAAAAGTTGGAATCAAATTGAGCGTTACCATAGAAATTAAGAAGGTCACGTATTTGATTCCCGACTTGCATCTGTGTGTATCCAAATTGAAGCTTGAAAATAAATTTAAATTTATATAACAATAAAATGGTACATATTTTTAGTTACTATAAGAAAGTTATTTACGTAATTATATAAATTTACTTTCTTCGTTTATGCGATATATTTATCGATTCATTTATATTTTTGTCTGTATAGATTTGTTTTAAAATTTATTTTTCAATTTGCTGCTACATTTTAAATTATAGACAGACAAAAAGTTGTTAATTTGAAAAGTTTAATGATTCCTGACAATTATAAAGAGCAAATTATTTAACCTTATATATTGATTCCAATTTTGGAAAACGCTCTTAGAAAATTATGCGCGTATGAATATTAACAAATGGCTCAATTTATACTTCATAAATCTAACTGTATGCTTATATACGCAATACTCATGAATCATGAACATCTAGATACTATAATTGGAGCGCGACAATATAGTGTCGCGTCACAATATAATATTACAATCTATATGATTTGTGATGTGGACAACAAAATATGTCGGATAATTGAGTTTTTTGCATTAAATAATTCTATACCAAGTATCAAAATTTAGAAGAAAACTTATATTGTAAATTTTTTAATGTGATCAGAAGAACGCAGATGTAACTGTATAATAATGAAAGCTCTGCATTTCCTTATAGTGACATTTATGGTGGTATTCGGAAACGAAATTCGACTAAGTCAGTCTCAAGACTGAGTTAGATCTTGAGACTGACTCGGGCAAATCTCAAAATGGTATTCTGAAACATGTCTCGAGCTTGACTCGAGTAAGACCTTGAATACTCGAAAAAACAATTTCTGTTTATTTTCGTGGGAATCAAACAATAAAAAAAGAATGGCTGGTCGTAAAATGTATAGCGAAAACGAAAAGCAACTGCTAACGGGTCTCGTAATTAAATATAAAGAGGTGGATGACAAAAGAACCGATTTTAGCTCAGTAAATAAAAAAATAAATTTTGAAGAGCTTGAAAGAAGAATTTAACAGTAGTGGGATTAGTAAAAGAAGCGAAAAGGAGCACAATAAATGTTGGACCAACATGAAGCAAAGGGCCAAGCGTAAGCTTATATCAAGTGAATGACTTTATTGATAATAATATTATTCCTCAAATATACTTCATTTACCTACCATTTACCATTTAATTTTATGTGTTTAGTTTAGAGAAAGGACTGAAAGAAAGAAGACTAGGGGCGGGAGTCGGAGGTTTGAGATGATACAAACTATAGCAGTAATTCCATCCACGATGTTGAAACCAATTGAGACACCCTGGGGTGATGACGCAGTTGTCAAAAATATAACTGTGTATGCCGACTCAGATTATGGTAAGTAGATAAATATGATTATACAAATAAACAGATATACAACTCCTTATATATATACTTGTATATATAGATACAAATGAAATATTTGTAAAAATAGTTTTTTTACATTTTCAGAGAGAGAAAGAACACAGAGCCGAAGAAGTTGCTGTTGCTGGAAATGGTTAGTTTTTCACTGTGAACTCATCATACATACATATCACTATTCTCTTATAGTGTATTATTTTGCATTATATCAATTACTTTTATGCTTTTGATTCAATCAAAAAACAAGAGAAAAAATTTTGATACAGATATCTTGATAGATTTTACCATTGATTTTTAAACTTTGTAACACTTTTTATATTTTTTGAATTTTTATATCTATTCAGTTACACCAATAATAATTTGTACAGTATATAACTATTATGAAAGTTTAGCTAAACATTATTTTTACTATAATACATGTGTCAATCTTAAGATATCAATATTAATATGTATTATTGTATGTATATTTAAAAAATATTGTTAACAATTTTATTGTAATAAATAAGTGCTGTATATCTATTTCAATTTAGGTGAGACACCTTCAACTTCATTTTTGAACTGCAAGAGACGCTAAGAGTATGTTTGGTTTTGATAGTGATTATATTTTAAAAAGAGTTGAATTGACTTTTTGACTGACACCACTGATGTATCGTGCCCTGATTGGACAATACTACTGTGTGTTATATGTATACGTTATACCTACTATTATACTATTATCA
>JAYRBW010060811.1:0-10607 GCA_036023295.1 Invenusta paracnida | reverse complement strand
ATTATTCGCAAAAATGGCGAGAGATTACGCCATGATGATTACCGATAAACATTATAGTGATTATATATTGTATATACCTACATTTTATTGTTTTGTTAGAAACGTACAACTACCTACTCTGTACATATTATATACATATTATTTGATATAAATAGTAAAATATACAATAAATTAATCTAATTATTTTTGGTATCTTTTTTTATGGGACACCCTGTAGTAGGCCTAATAATCTTAGCCTTTAGGTGAATTTCTTAAGATGCATTTCCTATGAATCCCGTAAATAAATGACAAATAATAATATAATTATGTATAGATTATGTATTAATTGATGCTGGAAATATTATATGTTCGATAAATATCCTGAAATAAATACGATGCGGAATAGCGTGGTCAAGCCAAGAACAAGATCATCGGCGAAAATTAGCTTAAGATATGCTAACAGCTTTAATCCTTAATCCTATAAGGGGATTAGGCCTAGCTATCTTTGACCGCACTTATAAATCAGGCTAAAGTCTTACCAATATTTGTAATGGTTCTTTCTTGAGTATACAATGAAACTCGCATAAACGATTAGTTAGTTATTGATGAGTCATATTAAGTCTCCATGTAGCGGTATTATAACTTCCCACATAAAAAATTATATCTAAGAACTTATATAAAACTTAGGTATATAAAAATATAAACTTATAAAATTATATATTTATATAAATAATTATAAAAGTTATATAAAGCCATATAAAAAAATAATGCTCATTTTATTTTACTTTATATATAACCAAAATGGACTTAAGAGAAATAATCAAATTATATACGCTTTTGCATATAGCAATGTGGAGTCGACGATTACTAAATTAAATACTCTATAATAAGCCGCTAAAACCGGCTCATTTATAAATGAAGTCTATTAAATTTGATCAATTTGGTAATTAATTGCTCAATAAAAATATGTATTTAGCACAATTTACGTATATTCAAGGTATTTATGATTAATATATTATCGAGGGCTATTGAAAAAAAAATATTATTTTGATATGTTTAGGAAAATTTTTAAGAATTCCACTTCAGTGTATTAGTGTAACTTAATGCATTCTTACATTATAAACCAATTAATGTTAACTCAGTAAAACAACGAATTTATTTACTCGTAACGCTTAGTAACTAAATAAGCATTCTGAAACGATGGATAATGTGAGATATTTACATACAAGGTGAATAATCTCATAAAACAAAAATTAATATAAAACTGTGTAATTGGAAGTCCACGGCATGACTCCAAACTACGGAAATGTAATACATCTCTATGTGTATAATATAATTTTGATATATTTTCTTATAAAATGAAATTATTAACAGTACTCTCCCACACATTATGGAGTCAAATGTGCTATTTAAAACTGCATCAATGGGCGCTTTCATCCTTTCAATTTGACTCAATGGTCAGATTGTCGAGGGGGAAACTTTCTTTTATTTTACGGACTAACTTTCCCCCCTAAGTTGAAATATTAGAAGGTAAACCGACTGGAGTCATAATTAAGCTGAAAGCTCGAATTTTCCGGAGCTGGAACGACCTTGACATTGTTATCGTCCGGATTAATGTTATGCAATCGAAAGTCACGGGCCTCAAGGTCCGTAAATAGTGTATCACTACCATCCCGACGGGACACGCGAAACCCGCCTCGACCTGCTACAACAATCTCCTGGCCACGAATGAACACGTCCATAGTCTCTCGTTGGACGCTTAGAATCGCATTTCGTATCCGATCAAAGAATGGGTTCATCGTCATCGCACTATTTGTCATGGTATTCATAGCTTCCAGTTGCCCTGGCGACTTACCCACTGTATTGGAAGTTCCGCTACTAAATAAGCCGCCACTACTGACGTTTGCGCCGATATTGCCTACAGGCGGTTTCTGCGCGTGAAACAAGCCCGACTGATGAGCTTGGATTTTTAGCGCGCTTCCGTCATCGAAATTGGAAGTTCCCGGGGGATAACCCTTTTCGTCAAACAAGTCCTCTAGTGAGTTTCGAATGACCGCCAGTGACTGGGTGTCCTCCAAGAAGTCCGCGGCTACATTTGCAGTGCATATTGCTTTAATGTAGTCGGCATTGCCGGTTGTGAAATCGCCGACAAGATTATCAGTGGGACCCACAGCTACCAGCAGGCCACTGTGTTCGCCAGCTTCAGAACCATCCTCCTCCCCGATGACCCCCTGGTCTACAGTTACAACCGCTGTTCCTGTACTACTAGATGTAGCCATAGTAGCCACCTTGTTCGTGTCACTTTGGTTGCTAAGATTGTGTGTTTTTACCACATTTGCCGACGGAATTGATGTGGTAGTTGCCGATTTCGTTGTCGTTTTACTTGTTGTAGTTCCCGTTTGCGTGGTAGGCGACTTGTTTTTCTCGAGGCTATTTGATTTACTTGATTTGGACTCAGTGGTTTTACTTTTGGCATTGGTAGAAGTTGAAGGAACCGGACCGACTGATGAAGAGGGATTGGATCCAGTTTTCGATTTAGCGAAATTTGATGAATTATCTGGTGCTTCCGATGCTCCAGTAGGCTTTGTTGTAGTGATTGTGCTATTTTGACTTTCCTTTTTAGATGACTTTAAAGTTCGTTTACTTGAATCTTGTTTGGAAGATTTCAGTTTTGCTTGAGTATCGTCTGACGGCAGTTTGGATAATGTTTTTGTTTTAGCATCTGATGTCAAATCGTACTTCGACACCATTTTTAAAGTAGAATCTGCATTTGTTTCTCCATATGGCTTTGTATCCTGCTTAGAAAGAGATTTATCGTTTGAATTTTGATCGGTGTCGATGGAAACTCCTTTAGTTTGTGAAGTGCTTTGGTTGGACTTATAGTCAGATTTTGTTGATTCGTTGTTTTTCTTATGAAGAACCACTTTAGAAGAGCCAGATTTTTCCTCCTTTGCTGCTTGAGAGGCATGGGAAGATGCAACCATTTCTTGTAACGAGTCAATCTGCGAGACATCTTCAATGGTCGGCTTTGTGTCACCTCCATGATTCCTCGGGGGTGTCTGATCAGAGAGAGAATTTTTAGAGTAGGTTTTTACTAGGGTCAACTCTATGGACTCTTTGGTCTTTTCGACAACTTTACGAGTAGAATGACTGGCTTTTGTTTCCATTTTTCTGCTACTCTTATCTTTATCCTTTTTTGAGGCATTACTATTCATGGAAATATTGTTCCAGGCAGCCTCGGTATCATGGGATGAATCCATACTTTTGCCTGATTTTATGGGCTCCTTAAGTGATTGTCTGGAAGCGTTTAAACGACTCTTATTAGATCTTATAACGTTACTGTTGTCACAGCCTGATACGTTTTCAGCAGAGTTATAAGAGACCAAAATCTCAGCAACAGGAGAAATTGCAGTTGTCATTGATGGTATATTAGCCGTGGTATCAACTTCTAATTTTCGATTACTCTTTGTTCTAGAAAATTGTGCGATCTGAGAGTCAAAGGAGAAATTGGCTTGTGTTTCAAGGTTTGATAGCTTGGGGTTTATTATTTGTCTTGTTACAGAGTTAACTGTTTTTTCAGAGACATCATTATTTATTGAGTTATTATCCGATTTTAACGCTTGATTTGTAGAAATCACCGATCCATCAATATTGCTGGCTTGGGATTGTTTGTGCTTAGAAGAAGATGCATTTGAAATGTTGACTTCAGATTTTGACATTTGTGGCACGGAATGCACGGATTTCTCTGACATATCACGATTGCTGCGCGTATTATCTCGCTGCTGAGATGTGGAAAGATTTAAAGAATGATCGTTATCGCCTTTAGAAATATTTTGACCAGAGTTCTTCGATGTATCTGGGTTATTTCGGCCACATATCCTTTGTTTTGAGGAAGATCTATTAAACGATGGATTATTATCAGATTTCGAATGATTCCTCGTGGATATTGCAGACCTGTCTGATACATCCTGATTACTGCGAACATTTTTGTCTTTTGCATTTAAATTAGGATTCTTTTCAGGCTTACAAAATAGACGAACAGACTTTCCTGATGTTTCTGAGGCATCACTAGTCTTTTTTGATTTTGCTTTGCTCTGCATTGAGGGCAATTTTACATCAGCCTTAAAAGTATTGCGTTTTGATTTGACTGATCGATCAGACAATTCGCTAGCTTTTAAAGTATTCTTGTTAAATTTATCTGAATTATCAGACTGCTGAATGAAGTCAGATTTTGAAATAACTCTAGTAGAAATGACTGACCTTTCAGATGTATCGGTATAAATTGGATATTGTTTCGTATTCTTTGATGTGGACTGTTTCAAAGAGGGAATATTTCCATCTGATTTGAACGCCAAATGCGTAGAATTTGTCGAACGTTCTGACTGCTTAGTATATTTATTTCTTGTCGTCGAAGCGGTTTGATCTAAGCTATTTTCTTCACTGCTTTCCTCTTGTGAGCTGGTTTGACGCTCGTCTAAGGCTTTATCAGTTTCTGCTGGTTTAAACAGATCTAAACCTTCTTGTTCATCAGTGTCATCGGCGTTTTCTATTTCTATATCACCATCTTGATCGTGACACTCGGCGTCTGTCTGGCCTATTGTAACACCACTACCGTCTTGAAACTTTCTAGATTCATTTAGAAAGTGGGGGCAACCAGTGGAATGTGATGTAGTCATTCCCTTTGTACCACCATGACGTAATGAATGTTCTGTAACCATATGAATAGTATTTGCAGACCGCGTATTACCTAGTGCAATATATTCCACATCATCACTAGATGATTTTGAAATATCTCTTTTACCATTATTCAGGATTTTTCTTTCCAATATGTCCTTTTTTGAGTCTCCACGGATTTGACTATTTAATCTTAAGCTATTTGACAAAGATGCACTTTTATTCCTAGTCCGTAATTTGTGATCAGACGGTATCCTAGGGCTAGTATGAGGAATAACAGATATTTGCTCTTCAATTGTTTGATAAAACGGTTGGATACCAGCTCTGTCGTCCTTTTTGTCAAAATTTTGCGGAGTTCCCCCAAACATGCGCACTTCACGGACATAAACTTCCCCATTTTCATTGCAACGTCCTTGATCTCCAGTTCTCGAAGATTTCTGCTTTTTAGTAAACAGTTGTTTCGATTCATTGCTCTCCATAACGATATTCGCACAATGCTCTTCATCTTCATTATCATCGGAAGTAGTTTTTCTTAGTTTGCCAGTTTGTGAAAGATTTTCGTTTGATATGTAAATATCAAGTGTTTCACTAGATGTTTCTACTGGGGTTGCTGATTTGTTCGCTATTGTTTGACTTCCAAAATTGGTCATGGAAACTTTATAATTAGCCTTTTGTCTGTTTAGATTTAACTTTTGCATAGCTAAAGCTCTACGGTAGTTAACTATTTCTTCCGTTGATTTATCCTCTTCCATAGAAGCTTCGTCTATACTTCTGTTATAGCAGGAAATAGTTTTCCTGTTTTCGGAGTAGGAATTCGTTAGTCTAAAGGATATAGACTCCTGCTGATTAGCACTGAAAGGTAAACGTTTTACTAATGCTTGTGGAGTGGGTAATTCATTTGCCGTCTGGGTATAACTTTCGCTTTCTCGGTTAATTGTCTGACCATTCGCACTGTCATCTTGGTCACAGTCATCTTCCTCAGAAACAAAATATTCCATATTCCATGATTTCTTTAATTCATCAACTGCCCTCCCTTTAGTTTGTGATTTACCGTTGTTTGCTCTATCGATTGGGACAGAAATACTGTTAGATTCGCCATCATATTCATCTGTAGTTTCCACTCTTATCTTAGGCGATCCAACACTCTCTGGGTATTCAATACTGTTGTAGCTTGACATTGGCGTTCCACAGGACTGATATTGGGAGTCGGTGGTTATCATTGGCACCTGGAAACATTTTCGTGATGTATCAGAACCATCGTGAAATTTGACCTGTTTTTCATTCAAAGATTGCTTCGATATAATCCTTTCCGCTTTTGAAATATTAATAGTGGACGTATCTTGGTCATTGGTAGCAGGCGGGCTGGCAGATATCATACGGGTCACACTTTTAGGTACCTCCTCATTAATATTATAACTAGCTTCAATAACATCATCCATCTCATTTGCTAAAGATGTTTGCGTTACAGCATCCAGAAGGCTTTGCTTTTCTTCTTGTTGGTCATCTGACTTCTCATTTTCACTTGATAGTTTTCGTTCACGATTAAAATTATTCTTATGCTTATTCGGTATAGTGGTGCATAATTCCCATGATTCGTTGACTTTACGTCTTGGAAGAGGCTGCGGATGGATGCTGTCGTCGTCATCTGAAATACTTAGCAATCGTGAATTTGACTTTCGTGGTTTCGGCTTTGGTGTAGAATAACCAGCATCATCGTAGGGAGAACATTCCGTGTTGTCGTAAGAATTTTCTGTATTTTTAAAGGTTCTATCTGGATGAATAGGACAACGGATATTATCCAAATAAGTTAAAGATGATGATGTGTACGCAGAAAATGGTGTTATGGATGTTGCCCGGTCTCTGACCTCGACCTCGCAGTTCATGATATTATTGGGAAACCTCTCTTGTATACTTACGGAAAAGATTTTACATAAAATACTTATTAACTGTATGTAAATCACAATACCAATACCAATACATAAATTGTGGATTCTAAAAATTTAAAAATTTAAATTTAACATTTAGAACAATAATTAAAGACGAAATGTTCAGATAAATTGATTTTTGATGTAGTAACAATAAATAAATTTATAACAATAAAACATTAATTAAATAAATATATATTTATGTAAACGTTTTTGCTTTCTAAATGAATTATTAATACTTATTGGAGATTCAGTTTTAAGAATTCTTTTTTGTGTGATTTTTTTACTAGTATAAGAAACATGCCAAACTTTACAAATTTACATGATTACGTTTTATTATTTAGTAAAAAATTAAACTATTATCACGGTTCATTAAATTACTTAAATAATAATTTCCAAATAAGTACATGACATTTTTAATAGTGATAACTATTTAAATTTGATTTATATTCGATTGTAATATATAAATTTTTATTGAAACGTTTAATAAACATTAAAATATGAATATGTTTATAGAGATAGTTTATAAAGAGTAGTATTGTTATTGGTCTATATCTATATCTATGTCTATGCCTTATAAGCCATTGAGATTGATTTGAAATATCTATTAAATGCATTTCTGCCTGATAATTTAACATTTATGGGATTTCCAACAGAAAGAAATGTTAATACTAATAATGCAATCGTAGTAATGGAAATCAATAACAATAGGATTTCTATATGAGTTCTTCAGGCAGAAATATCTAACATGGCCTCTGATGTATAGATATTTCTGTCTTCAAAACTCATGTAGAAATCCTATATTTCCGCTTTCTAAAAAATGAAACTCAATTATTTATACCTGTATAATAATCAATATTAGCACAATTTCAATTTCTGAACCTAATTTCCAGCAGCGTCTTTATTGATTACCGACATCTAATTACAAATTTTCATAGAAATGAGATATTGCACATTTTCACAAAAAATATGTAAATCCTTTCACTTCTCGCTGCCAGATAATAATAAATTGTTTTATATCTAACTGTGATTTGTGGTTGTTTCTCTAGACATAGGAATAATTATATATTTATTATGTAAAACTTTAAATAATAACACAATCACTCGTGACACACACTTTAGCGACGAAACCAATTTTTATGTGAATGACGAAATGAACTGGTAAAACTACAGGAATTGGAATGCTCAAAATCCTAACTGGTTTGAGCCATGAAAAATGCAGAGTGTAGGGAATGTCATGGTCTGGTGTCATTTTTTGGAGCAGAGTAATCGGTACTGTGGTTGTTGCTGGAAACATGCGTGGAAATAGTTAATTATTTAATTATGCTCAGAAAGGAAGTACTGCCACAACTTTTGAACCCTGACAATGAGTTTCCAGCGTAATTTCAACAAAATGTGGCCCGGGACATTATTCTATCAAAGTTTGAAAATTTCTAAACAAACAATTTCCACATTTTTGGATAGGCTGGTGTGGCCACCGAGACCTTCCGATTTGAACTCCCTGGATTTCTTTGGGGGGCCATTTGAAGGAGCTAGTATATTAAGTCAAGATACAAAGCATTAAACATCTCCAGCAAAGAATTATTGAGTACTGGCATCGATGCTTGGCGCCATTTTTATATCAATTTATTTAATGACTGTAAACACATATCAATAATATCATTTCAATGTTTTTCGTTTGAGGAGCTTGTTTTTTGGCTTTCAATTTTGTGACGCTGTCGATTTTGTTTAGATAAAAATATTAATTAGAAAACATTTTCATCGAAATTTACTAACTTTTCAAAAAGTATTGAGAAACCTTTTAAAAAGTTAATCTTAGATGTATTTTGTTCCTAAATAGAGCTTGGCAATTACGCTGATACCAAAATGAACCTTTTTATGCATTCTAGCGTGATTTATTAACGGTAAAAAATAGGCCTATGCTCCTTAGCATTAATGAATTAACTGTTAGCATCTCTAAAGTTAATTGCAAACGCTCTTATTCTTGACTTGACAATGCTACCGCATCGTCTAATACATGATTATAATATATTGCTTCGTTTTCGTTAAGGCGGTTATGATGTTTGTAATATGGTCTTCGTGTTAATTGACGGTAATTTTAATAAAGAGACAATATTTTTCTTCTCGGAGAAATTTTAAATAATGTTCTTCAAAATGCTTAATATATTTGGCCTTTTATTATTTTCTCTAATATTCGCTTAATTTGATAAATTTAACAGATTTTGTACTATAACTCAACTCTCTAATATTGCAATTAATTCAATTTTGCTCCATTCGACTATTGACAATTACATCTTTGAATCAACTCGTGAAGTTAACCGTGCGAAGTTCAGTAACTGGATAGAAAAACCTATTTTCATCATTGAATTAATTAATTCTCTTTGTATATACCATTTTATATATTTTAAGATATTTATTTTTTTGATATCTTCCTACTGCTCTCCCAATAGTAATATATAACAATATTTTTTACTATATTTAAATATTTTAGACGAAATCATAATTCAGTATCCTGCAAGTATTTTAACTGTATATTTATCTGTTGATGACGTAATGAATACATGACTATATTCAGTGAACTTATTGTATGAATGTATGACCTTCTCAACAACAAAGTTAAATACATACATTTGGCGATGTTATTCTTAAACTAATTCTCGATTAAGCATTCCCCAGTTATAGGCGACCACAGAAGTACTCAGGTTCCTATGTACACAGCACTCGCTATATAAACAGCAATTATTAGATAAAATACATTAGTGTATTTGACAAATAAAATTAAGATTTTTGTAAAATTAAAATTATAAGGACGTTTCACTCATTAAAAAATTTATGAAAATATGACGTATACAATTAAAATTACAAAATTTTTTAGAGAATGCAATCATACTTCGAATATTTTTAAAATAAATTATAATTTTGAATAAATACGTTTTCTCAAATATGCATGAAAATAAAAAAAATAAAATTCTACTACAAGCTTGACAAAATTACAAATAATTTTCTATCGAAGTACCTTTCAAGCGGAATGAGTTCCTTGAATTTGATTCCAATTTGCATAGACAGCCAATGAATTCACATAACAGCTAAAATCTTAAATAGTTAAGGTTATTCATTAATACAAAACACATTTAGTGTTGCAATATACATTTTAATATATGCAAATAAAATATGAAAATATAAAATATGAATAATTGTATATATTTCAAAAAATATTTATTATAATTTTAATATGGATGAGGCTTGAACAAACCAAATAGTGAAATAGAATTAATTAAGTTAATACTTGATTAACAAGATTGTTTAATGCTAGTAAATTAGTTAAATAATATAATTACCGTAGCAGCGGATAAATTAACAGCATTTATATTTATTTTGTGTTCACAGATCAAAATTTTTAAGTTGAAACTAAATTTTGTCAAATCGTCATGAGTTTAGACCCAGTTCACTTGCCAAGGATATGTAATCTTCACAAATGGGCGGATTTTAATGGGTATGGCTTTAATTTACATGCAGAAAAAGGTAAACCAGGTCAATTTATTGGAACTGTTGACAGATCATCCCCATCTGAATTTGGAGGATTGAGAACTAATGATAGAGTAATTGAAGTCAATGGCGTTAATGTTGGTAAGATATCTGTATAATGTTTTTGAGTATTTTGTTCAAGTGTGCCTATTTACAACAGTTACATGTCAGTTTCATGAATATGACTGCACTCTCTAGCCCTAGGCAACACTAGGTCTAGGACAGGTCTAAACAGTAGTCCAACAGTAACAAATATACATGGCCAAGCCTGAAGGCTTAGAGGTATAGCTTATGTTTTAAACTATTTTATTACTATGTCAAAAATACCACAATCAAAAGACTATGATTTATCTATGATTATATTTATAAAGTATACATATAAAATTAAAGGCGCTTTTTCGTTTATTACCCGCATTTAAAAATAAATTGAAAAACCCGCATTTACCATCAATTATAAAAAATATAAAAATAAAATATAATCAATATATTTTATTTATTATATTT
>JAYRBW010060810.1:0-10607 GCA_036023295.1 Invenusta paracnida | reverse complement strand
CGAAGATCATGCTGACTCTCCTTCACCAGTGTTGAATACTGTTCGTTGCGCAGGGTTGTGTACAGTTTCTCGATATAGTCTTAAATCAAGAGAAAGACGCATCGTTATTATTGTGATACGTTTTGATACATAAACCTTGTAGAGTTAGAACAAACTGGAAAACTAGTGGCTTACAAGCTTGAAATGTATCGTTGAATGTGTCATAAAACAAAATAAGTGATTCAATATTTTCACATAAAACAGTGTAATAGAACCATCTAAGAGACACTTTAGTCTTTATGCTTCACTATAGGCAAAGACAAACTAAGAAAGAATATTAATTTTTGCAATTGAACATTTTGCAAAGAATTTTATGAAGCAATCAATAATTAAAAAAACTACTTAGTATTACTTACTATAGAAAAATAAGCTAATTCATTAGTTAAGGTAAACTATAAACAAAAAGCTATTTCCCCAGTGACATTTTGTGTCTGCAGTGCATGAATCGTCATAACGTCGATGTGGTCTCTATCTACTTATCCACCAACTGGGTAATAAAAAATATATAAATTAGTAAAAACAAACGTATTGTCTATGATTTCTTAACTATTTCTTTAGACACGATCTGTTCAAAACATTTGTACTCTGTAAAATATGTATACCATTTTAGGCAATTAAATATATTTATAAAATGTGTATCCTAAGAAATTTATCAAATTTACATATTTTTAATAAATTACTAATTAAACTAACTTTGTAACAGTTTTTTTTCTTCAACATGCTTATTTTCAATTCGTGTGATTTTCTCACGTAATTCTCTGAAAAAAAGGGCAAAAAAATCAAAATTGTTGTTAAATATTTCTTAAGTACCTATATAACAAATGAAAGACATAACATAAAATAATTAACTTAGTCTACATGCAATAGTCAGGATATTTATTCTACATAATTTTAATAAAATCTCATACTAAAAATGTTACAGAAATAATCGTTGCTCTGGTCAGAAAACATTCCCTAACTCTTCAATATAACTGTAATTGTATGAAATATAGCGGCTCGTATTGCTGCTAAATGGAGATAAGTAACCGCAAAATGGCAATATTATCAAAAAGGCATTTTAATGTTACATGAATAAGTTAACGACATTGTTTCTCTGTACATTACGTAACAAAATAAGGAGAAACTTAGCTAAGTGTTATTTTATAGTGTCAATCATTATAAGTTAGCACTGAAAATAACTAATTTCGCATTCTCGGTAAAAAGTAGAGTTTAGATTCGTAACATGAAGGTTAACATTTTGTGTTACATCTATGGACTTTAACAACCGTTCGTATTCTTCTGAGAAATCTCAGAAAAGGTTGACTCAGGAAATTCCGGAGAAAGGTTTTTCTATAATGAACTCAAATAGGATGTGGACAATTGCCTGTCATCGCGTCATGATGCTAACACTTTTCAGGCGCCTGTAGATCGCTCGAACGGAAACCGCTTTGTGCCAGCGCTAACGTAGTTGAGGACAACTGAAGATCTGGTTACTGAATGCCAATCTACCGAAAATTATGTCGTTTTTGTCTTTTTTGGCCTTCCATAGCTCTTGTTCTGAATGTTTTTTTTCATTTTTAAACTTGCTGATCCGTCGTAGATGAATGCTTGCGGGATACGGGATTCATCATAAATAGTTCTTACATAAAATAGGTTACGCCTGAAACCTTTCTCAATAAATTTATCGAATGTAATTAAATACTATAACTAGTGGATGTATCAAGCTAAAACGTAATGACTTTATAGTACCCTAAAACATGTATAAATTAGAATAAAAAGACAACCAAAAGTTAACAAGCGAGTAACACTCCTTCCACTCGATTATATTTGAATTATTAATTAGAATCTATCAAAATTGAATTCAACAAATTTTGAATTGTTTAATTTCATCCAAATTAAACATTATATATAGTTCAATTCAGCAGAATACGGTTATGAACAAAATTATACTACTGGCTGCTCATGTCTGCTTACTGATTGCAATACACATCACCAGACATAGTAAATTAATATTAAACTCTACAGGTATATTATATTATATATAGATAGAGAGGGATAACAAACAGTGAATACAATTATCATACAGTTACCCAACAGATATGTGAATGAATTGTGCTTTTTATGATATAAGTATGAGGAAGTGAAAGGAGAGTGGATCTCCTCTTTCCCTTCTACTAAGGTTGTCTATTAAAGAGCTGCTCTTACATGTATGTAATATGTGTAATTGATTACATACAATGTAATCAATCTCTCAATCAAACTTTAGTAAGTTCTAGCAATTCATTTTTCTGACAAATATTTTAATTGTTCTCATTTAATGCATGTATACCTATTAGTCCGGCGGATATGTGCAATAATTTAAAGAATTGTGCCTTTAATGATACATACTAATATATGAGCTTTGGTACAATGTAAGAGAACACCATAAGGAATATTTTTGGCTATAGGCCCATCACATACTTGTCCCATTGTGCAGATTATTTTCATTTAAAAAATAGCACTCGTAATTTGTTATTTTACCTGTTATAGTTCAGGTTCTAGACCACCTAGGATAATTATCCTGATACTAATTATGTATTTTAACCCTTTAGATCCGGGTATGCAAAATAATTTTTCCACGTGTCTGAAAGCTTTGTTTTTAATTGGCTATGAGGAATGCAGTGATACTATTTAAAATGTACTGACAATTATGTAATTACATATTTATTGCATTCCGAGATCAAATGTATTACCAAACACATCAAAACTGTGAATATATTATTTATAAAGTTGTATTTGTAATAGTATCGATACAATTTTTTATAAATATACGTTATAAAAATATGAAAGAAAAGTTACAGAAACAGATTTACAATGCAATGTTAATTGTTATTGAAACACAATCCACCACAGTTAAAAAGGGCAGTGCATTGAAATGCTGCCTTCATACATTTACACTATCCAGTGAACCCCTTTTGTCATCCACATCAAAAGAATTCGCGACAGACCTGTGTTGTTTTTGATAGTGAGGTCTAGTAAATTGTTATCATTAATACACGTAATCTCCTGCCAGTTTTACGGAATGGCAGTGGATGTCTAAAAAAAATGTTACTATTACAAATACAACTTTATAAATAATATGCTCACGGTTTTGATGTTTGTAGCAGTAAAATTGCTCCCAGAATGCAATAAATATGGAATTACGTAATTACTGGTACATTTTAAACAGTACCACTACATTTCTTATCCTTTAAAATGTAGGATTAGCCATCAGAATCAGGGTCCTAGGTAGTTTAGAACCTGAACTACGGGAAAAAGAACAAATTACTGGTGTCATTTTTAAATGGTCGCCATAGAACACATGGAGTAGTAATTTAGAAACCTGTGGCTTGTGTCTGATAACGTGCTCACGAGTTTGTCCAGTCGAACGCTTGCTGTATTCTCACCTTCGATCTGTATGTCTTTAAGTATATTAAGAACATTTATATAATAATAATATGTATAATTTTGTAATAATTCTACATTATACATATACATGATAGATAGTATGACGTCATATGACATCAAGACGACATTATTACATAATGTAACAAATATATAGTGTTATGAAGTAAAAAACCACTTGAAATTGTTTTGAAGAATTAAAATAAATTTATTTGATAAAGGTTATTTATTATATATAATTCTTCAAAAAATATTTTCAAGTGATTTTTTACTTCATTTGCTCAGCAGTGGCATTACTGTTTTAGTCTACTCAAATATAGTGTTATCTGTTTTATGTTCGAATAACGTTCTTTTAATCAGAATAATTATATTTTAATTATATGATGTATGTGTTGCGTTTCTTTCTGGTGTGTTTGTACATTGTATGCGTATAATTTTATATTTGAATACTGTCTTATGATGTGTATTGTAATACACGAAATATGTTGCTATCATGTTATAATCTGATTTGTAATTTTATGGACATCATTATTGTTATTTTGAACATTCATCCTATTACAATGCGTTTATAATATTATTGTATGTAGAACTTTTAATTTGTTTTAAAATTTTGATTGCTTGTGTAGATTATTGATAAATATAACCAAACCAAATTTAGGAGACTATTCAAGAAAAAACTCCTCCCAATCTTGCTTATTTGATAACGTTAATTGATAAGGTAGGAGTAACTAAAAACAAATTTGTGAATATAGAGAAGTTAATTAATAATTTGTTTATACTTTTTAAACTTAGTTTTAGGAAATATACTTCTAAACTCATTCACATTTACAAATTTTAAGCTATTTTCTAGTTACTGCAGTCATTTCATCATCCTCAGATCAACATAACAAATGATGATTAATTTTGGCATCCGTAAAACAAGCATGAAGGCAGCCAAGGTGTTGGTCCACTATAAGAATCAACTTTTGGACAAATTTGGACAATATAATCGTCAATGTTATTTCTAAAAATCAAATTATTGATGACTGCAAAAATGTTTTTTAATTTCTTCTATTATATACATTAATAATAATTTCATATGCTTCAAATGTGAATTGTGAATATATTTTTTATTTTTTGTAGAAATATATATTTATTATATTTTGCAAAATATACGGTTGTTATACCTACATCGCTAATCACCAGTAGCAATAAAAACGATTACTTCTTCATAAAATCAGTAAAAGTAAAAGTAAGCAAAATATGCCATTACACTTTCGTTTACAAAAGTAGTGAAAGTAATGGCAAAATATCGATGTCTCATTTTTTAATATGTACAATAAGAAAACATGGTTTGCACAAATGTGTATACTAGTGTGTATATTAATATATACATATTTATATATATGAGCCTCTTACGCATTAATTTTCATCTCGTTCTTGCACTGGAGTTTCAATTCATCCAGTACCTGTTTCATATTCCCCACTAATGTACCAGTGGAGTCGTACATGCTCGCTATATCATTCATTGTTTCCTCCGCCTTTTGGATCCTATTTGGGTTAATAGTGGGTTGATTCTTTGACGTAGTAGGTTTTCGAAGGTGTTCAAAGAACTTTTTTATCTCTTGTTTCTTCTTTTCGAAGTGTTTTCTCTGGCTATCGCGGTCTTTGAAAGCGCCTGAAATAAAAGAACAATGGAAAAATACAGTTCTAATTTTAATATCAGTAGTTTCTAAAACGATGATATTTCTAAATGATATAAAAAACATGTGTAGAAAATTAAATTGAATTTGCGGACATTGTAAATCGAAAATATGAATATAACATAAATAATGTGTGTGTAAAACTATTTAATATATCTAACCATGATTGAAAAATAAGACGTTTTTCAAAATTGTGTATAGAGGTCACATTTTCCAAATGTATAGATATCTATCCATAGTTTTATAGATCTATACATCTATTTAAATTAAATAATTACATTTTGTTAGTGTTATATCATTATTAAGTTCGTATGTTAAGATGATATAAAAAATAATTATGGCAGGTACTAATTTTTAAATTATCATTAATAAATAATCATTTTTAATAAAGTATATCATATGTACCTTCAACTGAAGACATCATTTCGGTGTGTACTTCTTTTCGTGTTTTCACTTCTATAAAATTTGCCATATATTCTATAGATTAAAAAAAATGAATAGATTTTAAACAATGTTGGGATCAGCATAGAAATGGTTGTTCTTATCACATATACATATAACCCAGGCTCTGTAGCAGGACTGCTCCCCTAGAACCAAAGAAGAAATTTATGACCTCCAGGAGATTAGTCCAGAGGTCAGTGGGTATGAGGTTTTGTGAGGTAGAAGAAGAAAGGAGGGGCAGTTAAAAATGTGAATGATGTCATGTGGTCTTTGGACACAGGCTGGAAGTGTATTTGGAGTTGGTATTTGTTGAGGTGGGGCAAGAATTGCTGCAGAGTTGTGCCAGGAGAGTGTAATGGGATCTGGAAAGTGTAGTTTTTGTAGAAATGGTAGTAGATAGAAGCAAAACAGCTAGCCAAAGTTATGTACAATTTTGTAGATGGAGTAAGGCTAGACATACAATCATAAAGCTGAGAAAATGCATGTGACTTCATAAAGAAATAACTACAAACAATAATTTAAATAGGATAATATATATACATATTTTACATTTGAAAGATTTAAATCTTTAGCTTTTGATTGATATAAAATGATCATAATATAATTACTCTGTAACTAAGTTATTTGCAGTGGAATCATTAATATTAAATATGAATTTCACATTTGCATATAAAACTCATAAGTCTGTAAACATCTCTTAGATTTTCCCCATCATAGCCTTTTAAGTGCTCACACAATAATTTTGATGAGTCATTGTGGACATGTTACTTCTATATAACTCTCATTTTTATGGCATCAGCTATAGTTTAAATTAAAAATAGTTAAAATATTAAGGCATCTTGTGTGATACTTTAAATGTTATTGGATATTGCAGGGAGTGATATATTGTTTGGGTTATGATCATTTACTAAAATTATATAAATAATAGTATGACAAAAAAATGTTATAAGCATTTTGTTATAAGGACTACTTTAACAACACCAGGATGCATAACTAAAAATATGTGGAGACTGAGTAAAAATATGAGATATTTTAGTATCAATTTTCAACAATTTTGTTAACTTTTCGAAGGTATGTATGTATTAATTAAGCAGCAAATTTAAAAAAATATTTTTATTAATGAAGATATTTGTTTTATATGCACTACAATTAATGTAATTTGGATTTATAGTTCTTCAATGGCATGTACTTAAAGTTAAAAATCATCGAAATGCTGTAAATTTTATAAATCACTGTTTAATTGTAGGTGAATCATTTGTAAAAAAATTGTGTAAATTAGCTGAAAATGTATAAACTAATACTAATAAATATTAATAAAGCTATTCACATTGTTTTATAATGTAATTTATATAGCATGAACTGCTTTAAACAATATAACAGCTTAAAAAATAGTAGTTAAATAGATTTCATATGAGCCATAAATTGATTTCATTATATCTCAGAATAGTTTTATAAACATTTAAGTTATAGATTAATCAAGTTTTTAAGGTATGTGAAAGTATTTAATGCATTATGCAGGTCATGCATTAGCTTAAATTATATTAGCTTGAAAGTTTTAAATATTATACTAAGATTTATAAAATAATATTTTTAAATATATACTAAAAAATATAATTATAAACAACTGTGCCCATGTAATGCACAGTAAATGTTTGTGCTTCAATATTCAATCTATAATTTGTAAACTTTCTATCAGAATGTTTGAATAAAACTAAAATGCTAAACATAAAATGTATTATACAACACTGAAAAATATATATACTTATACATTACTGTATTTTTGTTAGCTATTTCATTAGTATACAAATAGTCACTTTACAATTTATGACATTAGGCAAAAGTTGTGTCCTAAAAATAATTATGAACAATAAATTACATTTTGAAATAAATGTATATATAAATTAGTCATAATATAATAAACTTGCCAGAATGATATCATAATTACTGAACAGTAAAACATATTTTATAAAAACATTATTTGGATTTGAATATATAGAAAAGTCTTAAACATAATGTTTATAATATGTTACACTTTTCAAATATGTATATCAAAATTTTAAATAATATTATTTATAAATATTTTTAATAATATTTTTATAAATCATTTATCTATATAATATACAATTACAAGCCAAAAAAAGCATAAGAAAGCTTGAATATTCTTTGATAATTCATAGAAGAAAAATATTATACACTAATAGATTTATTGGATAATAGACATAATATGTATATTTATATATTATAGTATTCATCATATATAGGTATGTACATATACTAATAATATACACTGCCGAGCATAAAGAAACACCACCCTAAAATATTAAATTTAGTTATGTATGTATGTACCTATAGCTATTATGTCAGATGATTATAATCAGTATATTGCTTATAATCCTATGTATGTACCTATAGCTATTATGTCAGATGATTACAAGCAGTATATTGCTTATAATCCTATGTATGTACCTATAGCTATTATGTCAGATGATTATAATCAGTATATTGCTTATAATCCTATGGATGTACCTATAGCTATTACGTCAGATGATTATAAGCAGTATATTGCTTATAATCATATGGATGTATGTATGTATGTATGTATGTACCTAGCTATTACGTCGTATGTATGTATGTATGTATGTATGTACATATGTATGTACATAGCTATTACATCTATGATTATCCTCATTGTCATTGATTGTCATCATTCTTCAAAATGAAAAAGCTTATTTTAGTTGGTCAAGCGATAGGTATGCTGGAATGTGGGAGAAATTATTCCCACAACTCTCGTGTATTGGGTGTAACAAGATATTCTGTTAGAAAATGGTATTCTACTTTCTTGCAAACAGGAACAGTTCAACAAAGAAAGCCTCCAGGTCATCGCAAAAAGACAAGCAAGAGAGCTGACAGACTTTTGGTTAGATTAGTGAATGCTAACAGATTTATTAGCTGTAGATTGTTGCTACATATATGGGGAGAGTATGTTTCATGGTGGACAGTGAGTAGGCATCTACAATCATGTGGTTTAAAGAAGTACCAAACTCCTACCAAGCCATTTCTATATGAAGCCAACAAAGTTTCTAGATATCGATGGGCACAAAACCATGTGTTTTGGCCTCTTCAACGATTCCAGCATGTTGTATGGTCTGATGAATCTAGAATTCGTCTTTTTATCAATGATGGTCATATACTTGTATGGAGACGGAGAGGTGAGAGGTACAGACAGGATCTCATTCAACATCACACCCAAGCCGGTGGAGGTTCAGTGCACGTATGAGGAGCAATATGGCATGATGGCAGATCTACTCTACAGATTCTATGTGAAACTATGAATGGTGATCAACATACTGAAGTTCTCAATATTTTTCTACAAGGTAACTTACCAGAAAGCAACTGGACTCTGCAACAAGACAATGCTCCTGCTCATCATTGTCAAATAGTTCAACATGTTATTGCTGATCATCAGATACAAGTTCTAAACTGGCCATCTAAATCTCCTGACCTCAATCCCATTGAACACGTTTGGGGTTATCTGGGGCGCAAGGTCACTGAACATAACCTGCCTAATCTTTCAACACTGATAGTTGAAGAATGGGAAAATATGCCACAGATGATCATCAACAATTTAGTTGAAAGTATGAGATGAGAAAACAATGGTGGAAACACCCATTATTAAAACCTTCTTTCCCATGTGGTGTTTTTTAAACTATAACTATATATTATATTGCAATATATTGTATATATTGTTTATATTGTATATAATTGTTATTATTTTATTTTTAACTAAATAAAAAACTATTTTAACATCTCATTTTTATAACAATTTGATTTTTTTGGGGTGGTGTTTCTTTATGCTCGGCAGTGTATCTATAAACCTAAAACATGAGCATTAAGTTAGAAAAAATGTTTTTTTGTAATTATATTAACAAAAACAACCAATTTTTGCATATAATAATGTAAATAAAAGATATTTAATTTTTTTATTCATAACTAGACAACTTATTAAATATCAAATATACTATAATAAAACTAATATAATACTGGTTTTAGAAAAATGGTATAAATAAAAAAAAAAATTGTTAAAGAATTAAAGAATAGAATATCTATACATGCAATAATAGATTTATAGTTTTGCTCATTGATATATAGAATAGAATATTTTATATAAATAAAATAAAAAAGTTTTATCTTATCTGCTATTCTATAATCTTATACTATTTTTATGAAAAGATTATTACTAATGTTTATATCATAAGACCATGATAATATGTTTGAAATAGTCAATATATAATCTAGTGAGCTATACTGTTATTAATTATACATATATGTTACCACCAATAAAAACCATTATAACCAGTTAAATGACTGCTTATTATGAAATGAAATCTGGTTGTTTTGATAAATTCAGTATTTGCTGCTCTGAGATATTTTTTCTTCTGTATTTTTGTAATTAAAAGACTGCATAATAAATAATTATTCATAAATGCTCTGCATTTTTTTAAGTAAATATAGATTAATTTTAATAAAGATAAATTAAATATATAATATAAATGATATAAGCTATTATTTATGAAAGAAAAGCAGTATATACAATGTCAATATACTTTTCATAAAGCTTATATTATAATTTATTTTACAATTATATATATAATATATGTTATTTTACCAAGATATGATATAATAATAATAATAACAATATAAAATGAGGGGGTTAAGAACTGTACAGCTATCTAAACCTACAGTTGTAGGTTGTTAGCTCATGCAGCTCATGCGAGCAACATATGTACAGAAGGTATATTAGAATACCACAAGAATGGTCAATTTTTAAACTGCTACCATTTAAAAACTAATTGATATTTTGAAATGATTTAACTTCTATCATAGAGCACCACCAAAAATGTATCAGTGAGTCAATTTTCAATTTCATAATTGTTATAGAACCCAAGATATCAAGGTGCAAACATCAACTTTTTTCGTCATTATTCTTCTTATTCTAATTCTTCTTCTTCTTGTTCAGACCCAATAACATACCCTAAACTTTAA